>PVKA01046900.1:0-14664 GCA_004027165.1 Ctenomys sociabilis | reverse complement strand
AACAATGTAACAGCTTGGCGCTCCTTGTGGGTTCTGCCTTGGTATGTTCGGAATAACAGGAAGTAGAGTGTGGCCCTGCCCTGTCTGTCGATCCGGACAGAATGAGGGGGCTGCCTGGCAACAGAGCGGGATTGGCTGTATGCTAATATGTGACTGCTGATGATTGGCTTAGCTATACTATATAAGCTGCTGTGCTTCCACAATAAAGCGAGATCTCCCCTTCTACAAAGAAGGCAAGGTGTGTCTGAGTTTTCCTTTCTGCGTCCGACAGGAAACTAGGTTCAAGTAGCCAATATACAGTAAAACTTTATCAATACATACTTTGCAAACATTCTCCATTTCTGTCATCAATCTCTTCCCCATGAGTGTGCCTTTTTCTCCCTATTCCACTCTGAACTAATCTTCTCATCCTGCATGAGCTCTGCCTAAGGTAGATTGGTTCTTCCCACTCTTCTGCCCTGGCAAAACCTCTCAGGACAGTTGGCACCTGAGATGAATCTGAAATATTTCTTTCCCTATTTTCTGTTGCTACACATTACAATATAGTAATTACTAGCTATGTATGTTTAACTACATAAATATAACTTAATGAAGATGAAATAAAATCAGTATTAACTTTAAAAATGAAATAGGTTCTCAGTCATACTAACCACATTTTCAGCACTCAAAAGCCACATGTAGGCAATGGAGTGGACAGTATGGATATGGGCTTTATTAAAGTGTTGCTGTGGTGCCTTCATTCAAATAAGGTATATGGCTCCCCTCCTCGGCTGTTTCATACAAGAAGAGGTACAGACCTGTATTAATTTATGCAACAACCTAGTGCAGGACTCAGGTAACCGAGAACACGTTACATAAGGATACTGCTACTCAGACAAATGAGACAGGAAATCTTTTTATTCTATGTTCAGACAAGACAAAAATAGCTTATATGAACAAATGAAGAGTCAATCTGGAGCTGGGGAGACAGCTTGGCAGGCTAAGCACCTGCCTGGCAAACACAAGGATTTAGGTTTGATTCCCCCAGTACCGCATGCCATGCAGGACACCAAAATCAGGTGTGGTGGTGCATGCCCGTAATCCCACTGTTGTGGAGGCTGAGACAAGAGAAACACCATGAGTCTGAGCTGTGTAGTGTGACCCTGTACCAAATTAATTAATTAAGATTTTTTGAATTTTTTTAAAAAAGTCAATCAAACAGGAAAAGATGTTAAGGCAGGAAAAAAGAGACACATAACAAAGAGTTAAATGTTGACAATAAAGACTTGTGTATGCTAATTTCCCCAGTGTCCCCTCTAAAGAAAATTTGTGGATGGGAAGAGACTGACAAGTTTAGATCTTTTAAGGTAGACTGTCTCTTGGAAGATACTATCTGTTTAAAGAAAATGCTTCTGTTCTATTTAAAAGCACCACAACAAACAAAGTAAACTCAATCCTCTTAACTAGATAGCATAAAATGATACTTCACCAGAATGAAACACTTCTCAAGCATTTGTAAAGCAACACTTTCGAAGTAGCAACATACCAGTTCAGATTTGAAGTAGCCTATTGTATTTTCATCCAACTGAAAATATCTTCTCTTCCAGTTCTTCATCTAACAGAATGAACACAGAAATAAGGCTTTGGTTTCTAAGAATGTCGAATGTCAAACCATTCTGATACAAACTCTCAATCAGAAATGTGAATTATCAACAGCTTCATGGCTCTCCCTCAGTAAGGTATAAATTAAAACTCATCTCTTCGTAAGCTTCCCAGGAAGACCATAATCCCTGGTTCAATTTGCAGTGGCTGGCTTCTAAGTTTTATTAATGACGTTATGATAGTTCATACTTATAATAGTCTAAAAGTAAAAAAAACAAAACAAAAAGGAAGCTCTCTCTCCCCCCAACCCTAACAGGAGGAAATATTATACCCTAGCAGTTTTTTCCATCTTTAAAAATGCATAAATCATTCTACAAGAACTTTATGCATAGCGGTAAAGAAGTTAATACACAGCAAAGTCACATTTTTCTCAATGAAGTATACATTCAAGTGTATGCTCTAAAGTATCTCTAAGTGACTGACACTGGGTAGAGGAGAAAAACAAAGGAAGAACTCCTTCCTTCAAAGCCCTAATTAACAGGCACCAAGTTCCACAGCGGGTGAGAAATGACTCCGGTTATAGAGAGTGCACAGTGAGAGAACTCCAGTCCTTGCCCCTTCATTTCTTGAGCCCAACAAAAGGTCAAACAGAGTTGAAAGAACATTCCCTGATCTGACCAAGGGAATTAGTTGCCAGAAAGGGATGAGCAATCAAGCAGAACTCCCAATAAAGTTTTAAATACCTTTGTATCCCTAGACATTTTTCTTTTTATTTTCAAAACTTAAAAAAAAAATTTACTTGTTTTTGCAGAAATCTTCCATTACAGAACTTTGTGGATTATTTGGGCTCACCTGCAACAGATTCTCCTCAGTAAAAGGTTTGGTGCTACAACTTCCTTATTTACATCTTTCCAAACAATATTCAAGATAATAATTATTATAAAAGATTTTCCTTAGAAAAGAAACTAACAATCTGGGAGGTTAAGTAGCCGAGCCCACAGAGACTACCACTGAGGTCAGGCCAACCCTGCTCTCACTCCTCCAACCCTAAAACGCTACCATCTTACCGGAGCTTTTCCCCTCACCTATTCACATGGGGAATCAAAAGAAGAACATACGGGAATAAATTTTAACTATTAGATCCTTTTTTTTTTTTCTTTTTGGCAGAACCAGGAATTGAACTCAGGCCCTTGCACTTGCCAGGGAAGTGCTTATTCCACTGAGCCATCTCCCCGGCCCCTAAATTTTAACTATTAGGAAGGCTCATCTAATGAGCACTGAAGGTCAGTGTAAACAGGCATTAACTTACCCAGCTGGCCACAGATCAAGGAAATAATAGCACTGCATTATAAATACAGAATAATCCCTGCTCACCTGATGTCCTAGGCTGCCAGTCCTCTCTTTCAGTCTCTTATAAAATAATGCAAACTATCTGAAAAACTTGGGTGTTACTAGTGCAGCCTCACTTTTCATTATTTTACACATTCTGCTAAGCTACTCACCACTGCTCCTTGTTTCACACAATATCCAGCTTTGATAACTGCACTGTCTGGAGGTGGTTTAGGAGTAAAATAAGGAAGATGGCTTTGTGACCTTTTCAAATGATTTTTGTCAGTACTTTCACCACCTTCATTTACTTCTTCTTTCTAAAATAAAATAAAATAAAGTAAATGTTTCTATTGTTTACCTAGCTTCAAAGCATACTTCCATATTATGCCCAAGAAAATCCTACAATCTCATAGTACTCAGAACACAAATATATTTTTAAAGAAGAAAAAACTCCCAATAAAACAAAGTTTCAAAACAAGCTAATAAGAGAGTAATAATTAATGCACTATATAGTACTATCTTGGTAGTAGTTATTCAGAGTATAATAAGCATGAAGTCTTGTCCCTATGATATTACCACAAACCTTTCAATAAACTAAAAGAAATTAGCTATATAACTATCTTAACTATCTTTTATGTATATATATTTTTTTTCTTTTTTTTTTTTCCCCTTTCTTTCTCCCATCAGTTCATCTTTTCTTCTGAAGTATTTCTTCTAAATTCACAATATCTATTATAGATTTGGGATCTTATTTACCTGTTCACTTTCTCACACTAATGAGAATATACTATGTTTACACATGTGGACCTGATTTATTTCACTTATGAATATGGTTTCAAGTTGCATCCATTTACCTACAGCTTATCCTTCCTTATGGCTGGGTAGTATTTCATATATATATATGGATAAAGGAGATATATCCTTTTTATCCATCCCTCAGTGGATAAACACTTGAGTTATTTTTAGGATTTACCTACTATAAATTGTGTGGCTATAAACATATTGTGCATGTCACAGTAATATGATGTTTTTAATTCCTCCAGGAGGATGCCAAGAACAGGAATAACTGGGTCAAATGGGACCTCTAATCCTAGTTTTCTGAGGAATCTCCATATTGATTTCCACACTGATTGTGCCATTCTACACTAATCAGCAGAAGAGAACCTTTTTCCCCACAACTGTACCAGCATTTGTTACGAGTTGATTTCTTGATGCTAGCCATTCTTTCTGGAGTGAGACAGAATCTCAGTGTATTAACTTGCATCTCTTGAATGACCCAGTGATGTTGAATACTTTTTCATGTATTTATCTGCCATTTGTATTTCTTCTTCTGACAAGTATTTATTCATTTCAGAGGGCCATTTTTGGATTAGGTCTTTGAATCTGGAGGTCTTTCTTTTTTTTAACTTATGTTTTCATTTTTTATTTTTTGGTGGAACTGGGGCTCGAACTCAGGCCCTTGCACTTACCAGGGAAGCGCTTATTCCACTCAGCCATCTCCCTGGCCCCCTGGAGGTCTTTCTTCTTCTTCTTTTTTTTTTTTTTGCGGAACCAGGGATTGAACTCAGGCCCTTGCGCTTACCAGGGAAGCACTTATTTCACTAAGCCATCTCTCCAGTTCTTTTTCTTCAATTCTTTATATGCTCTTTTATGTACATCCTGTCTGTGGGATAACTGGCTGAATTTTTTTCCCATTGTTTGGGTTGTCTTTTCACTTTGCTGACATCTCCTTTTGCTGTGCAAAAGCCTTTTTAAATCAGGTGAAATCCCACTTGTTGATTCTAATATATCCCTTGCTGTCTTGGTTTTGTTTATGAAGTCTCTGTCTGTTCATATGTCTTCATGATTTCTATGTTAATATTTAGATCTCTGATCCATTTTGACTGTAGGTTAGTGCCTGGTGATAGACATAGGCCTAATTTTAGTCTTTGGCATGTGGAAAGCCAATTTTTCCAGAACTATTTATTAAATATTAAAGAGCCTGTCTTTTTCCCAGCAAACATGTTTGGCTCCTTTGTCAAAGACAAGGTGGCCAGGGCTGAGGAGACAGCTCAACAGTCTAGGCACCTGCCTGGCAAGTGCAAGGACCTGGGTTCAATCCCTGGTACCACATGCCACACTGGCCCCAGAACACTTGGCACACTGTGCCACATGCCTGTAATCCCAAAACTGGGGAGGTTGAGACAAGAGGATCACTACAAACCTGAGCTGCATAGTGAGACACTGTACCAAATAAATAAATAAATGATCTTTTAAGAATTAAATTAAAAAATTTGAAAAAGTGGCTAAATGTGTTTGAGGCTGCATCTACACCTTCTATTTTGTTCCACTGATCCTCAGGCCTGGTTTTCTGCCAATAACATGATAATTTTTTTTTTTTTTTTAATTTTAGGAAATGGTTTACAGGGTGTTCAGGATCCGCCTCTTTACAGCATCCCAAGAGCTGAGATTACAGGCATGCGCCACCACGCCCAGTCTCAACTGCCATCTCAGCATGCTTCAGGGATGGGGCTGGCATGGCAGGCCCAGGGATTGAACCCCTGGCCCCTGCCCGTTTGCAGGCCCTTTAATGCGCTGAGCTATTTGGCCAGCCCAGCATGATGATTGTATCATAGTAGCTTTGTAGTATAATTTCAAGTCTAGGAGGAACACACATTTTGCAGTAAAGAGTTTTCTAATCAATATGAGGACTTGGGGGGGGGGTGCTGGCTCAGGCTGCCATAAGTACAGGTGTGGTGTGGCATGTGGAGCTGTGAATCGATCCGCAGTCCTACAAGCCTGAGCAGGGTTACCCAGGTAGGCACTTAAACAAATGAACCAACCATCAACCCCCTGATCTGAGATAATTAACAGTAACTTTCCTATTGATCAAAGCACAAATTTCTATTTCTGAGGTTATATAAAAGTCCTGGTACTAGTACTTTTTGGGAGAAGGAACTTCTTTATTTCAAAATAATTACACAGATTCAAAGAAAATTATGAATAGTAAGAAATAAAAAAGCAGAGGACCACAGGGGAACATATGCACCCTTACCCAGCAGGAAAAACTGTATATATATATAGAGAGAGAGAGTATATATAGACTATATTACCAAGACCAAGTAACTGACACCAGTACGTCACAAATCTTATTCAGAATGCACCAGTATTATATACACTCATTTGTGTATTACACATATACAGTTCTATGTAACTTTATCACATGCACAGACTGGATTACAATTGGGATTGGAATTGTTCATAAGGGTTCTTTGCGTTATTCTTTCAGAGACTCAACCCTTAATCCTGCACAACCACTAATTTATTCTCTATAATTCTGATGTTTTGAAAATATAAGTAGCAATACACATAAGGTAATATTTTGGAACTGGTTCTTCTTAGCATAGTTCTGTGAAGATTCCTTCAGTTTGTTTCTTGAATCAATACTTCATTCTTCATTCTTTTTTATTGCTATACTTCATGGTGTAAAATACACTTATTTGACCATTCACCAACTAACAAGTATGTGAGATCATTCTCTCATCTGTAAACATCATATTGTCTCCCCAATGTAAGAAGCTGAAAGATTAAATAAAGGACACAATATATGACAGATACTGAGAAATGGGAAGGAACTGCTGAAAAGGAAAGAGAAACTGAAAGGGGGAAAGGAGAAGTATACACACACACACACACACACACACACACACACACACACAAGATAGTTAAGATAGCTATACTACTAATTTCTATTCATTCACTGAAAAAAGGCTTGTCCTTATATCACTTTATCCACTTTTTTGGGCCTATGTTTTATAACCAGAGCAACTACTTTGAAGATACCAATAAGCAATGTACTAACCATTGCTACTCTCCTATCTTGGCTTGAAATTTTGTGTCACTGTTTTTAGTGCTTTTCCTCTTTAACACTTAAAAACAAAAAGAAGACAGTATATGAGTTGTTTCTAGCTCCTGGCTTTTAGGAATAAAGCTACTATGAACACTTATGTACAGATTTTTCTGTGAACATAATCATTTTCTTTTCTTCTTGGTATTTTGAGAATTGCCATGCAGTTCAGGAAGGCCTTGAACTCACTGTGTAGCCCAGGCTGGCCTCAAACTCCTAATAATCCTCCTATGTCAGCCTCCCAAATGCTGGGATTACATATATGTGCCAGAATGCCAAGATATAGATAGATACAGATAGATAGATAGATAGATAGATAGATAGATAGATAGATAGATAGATAGATAGATAGATAGATAGATAGATAGATAGATAGATAGACAGACAGACAGACAAAACAATTTCAAAACACATTAATAGGACAGTAACAATAATTAATACACTGCATGTTGTTACCTCCAGAGTAGTTATCTGGGTCATCCATTTCTTTAAGATAAATGACTAGGAGTATAAATGCTGAGTTGTCTAACAACTGTAAGTTAGCTTTCAGAAAACACCAACATTCCCACAGCAATTTTTTCCTCATTCCTGTTAGCATTTGTACTGACATCAATTTTTATTTTACCCATTTTGACAGAAATGGTATCTCATTGTGGTCTTAAAGTGTGTTTCCCTTCTAGTTACTGATAGTAACCATCTTTTCACTTATCCCTATTACTGTTTCATGTTGTGTTTCTGAATGTCTTCTCATGAATTTTTCCACTTTATAACTGGGATTACTGTTGTTTGAACTGCTGACTTCAGAGAGTTCTTTGTAAGGTCTTGATACAAGCCTTCTGTGCACTCTGCTGGCTAAGGGCTAAGGCTATTTCTTCCCAGTAAACATACTCCTTTTATAAGGCAATTTTAAAATTTGATCAGGTTCAATTTATTCATCTTTTCCCTTATGGAATATGCTTTTGACAATGCCAAGTCTATGCCAGGATTTAAAGACTGCAAAATCTTAAAAATTCTTTGCCTAGTCATATAGATCTCAAAAATTTTCTCCTATGAGTTATTTTATTGATTTAGAAAAGATATAGTGTTTTAGATTGGGTGATAATTCAAAAATCAATATACAATGAGACCAACAAAAAGAACTAATCAATTACCTGAGTTGGAGTAATGATGGGTACACCACCAACAATATCAGTTCTGTAAGACACTTGTTTTTTCCCACATTCACCTTGACGATTTAGGTTATCAGAATTAGGCTGTGAATCTGGCTGCTTTGGTACCTAAAATAGTACATAAAATAAACCATTTTACAACCAGATTTATATACACAACCTTCTTTTATCATAAAATTACCAATTATCCACTGATATGTAATTGATTCATGCTCTTTTAAGTTCTCACATTATTATTCTGATCTAGTAATTTTTTTAACACAGCTATCATTTATTAAATACTTACCTGCACAGGCATTTCATACATTTCCTCATTTCTCCTCCCACTGACACTATGTAAGGGCCTTACTCCATTTAAGAAATAAGTAACACAGGCTCAGAAACATTAGGGAACATAGGTATAAATCCAAGTTGTACTGCATTTTAGCCAAGTTTGTGTATATGTCTTCCAAACCCAACTGCTATACATTGGAATACAGACCCTGTGTATCAGAAGTTAACTCTTTGCTATCTTCCCTTCCTCCCACTCCTACTAGTGATCTGGAAAGTCTCAAGACAGTGACTGTAGCACACTTATTTCCTGGCTCCAAAACAGTATATTACCAAACACACAGTAAGAAATGAGTAAAAACTCGGGACCCCTGATCCAGACCAACCCAGCCTGGTGAGTGTGTGGGAGAGCTTCCGGCTTCCCGGCACCAACGGCAGGACTCCTCCAGACCAAAACTGAGGAACTCACATGAGTAAGACTCTCTACTGCGTGCCCAGGATCCCTGCAACCCTCTGGAGCACCTGCCCCTAAGCCCTCCGAGCAAGTGAGAACTTCTGAGAACCTTGGGCTCCAATCCAGACCAGCCTGGGGTGATGAGTGTGTGGAAGAGCTTCTGAGGTCCCCTGTGCTCGCTGGGCCAGGGGCACAACAGAGAGACACCAAAGGTTCACTGTTGTGCCAGAGGGGCAGAACAGGTTTACTTCTAAGGGCTGCAGCACAGGAAGGAGATGAACACAACAACTAGAGCCAGACCAGGCATCACTAGATAAACTCAAACTTAATAGATCTGCACTTGAATCTCAGTAGGTGCTAAGGTTATAACTGTACTAAAGGTCTACACCAAAGGTCAGAGGTCAGTGCTATACAAAATGAAAAAAATAAGGAGCAAAACACAATCTCAGGCCTCGAATCCACCCATGACAAGTGCAAAGGACACTAGCTCAGCTGAAATGAATGAATTAACAGTGTCAGAAATAAAGAAACAACAGGAGAAAGGTATAAAGGAACTCAGAGCAGAATTAATTCCTGAAATAAAAAAAATAAATTTCTGAAACCATAGCACCTAGAATCTTCTTCTTTTTTTTTTTTTTTTTTTTTGGTATGTGATACCGGGGATCAAACTCAGGACCTTGTACTTGCTAGGCAAGCACTTATTCCACTGAGCTATCTACACAGCCCAATCATAGCATCTGAAGTAAAGAATCTAATACAGAAACATATGGGATAAACCAATTGCCCACCCAGAACAAGAGCAGAGGACACTAGTTCAGCTGAAATGTATGAGTTACCAGCATCTCAAGCAAAGAATCAACAGTAAAAAGATAAAGAGGAACTCAGAGCAGAAATAATTTCTGAAATAAAAAAACAAATCTCTGAATTCATAGCATCTGAAATAAAGAATCAAATATGGACACATATGGAGGAAATCCAATCTGGGAAAAACTCTGCAGTAAAAGAATTAATAACTACCTCCAAAGAAGACATTTACAAAAAAAAAAAAAAAAAAAAAAAAAAAAAAAAAAAAAAAAAAAAAAAAAAAAAAAAAAAATAGAAGAGATTAGAAATATGATGGATTCCTTGAATGAGCAATATAGGAAAGAAGTAGATCTCATGAAGCAGAGTCAAAGAGATATAGAGGAACATAAAATCTCAATCACAAGTCTACAAAAATGTTTGAGTGAAAGCAAAGACACAGTCTCAGATCTTGAAGACGCTGGTGAAGCTAGAGAAAAGATCTCTTAAAAACAACTAGGATGCAGGAAAAAATAATTCAACAACACCTGCAAGATTATGCAAAGATGAACAATATGACACTAATAGACATCAATGAGAAAGATGGAGCCAATACAAATGATATAAAAAGAATATGGGCAGAAGTAATAACAGAAAACTTCCCAAATAAGAGGAAACAATCTGACATTCAGGTAACTGAAGCATATAGAATGCCGAATAACTTCAACACAATTAAAAACACACTGAGACATATAATAGTCAAGATCCCAGAAATCCAGCACAAGAATAATGTACTGAAAGCTTCTAGAGAAAAGAAGCAGATCATATTCAAAGGAAAACCCATCAGAATTACAGCCGGCTTCTCTTCACAAACTATGAAGGCAAAGAGAACATGTAGTACTTCAAGCCCTCTATGAAAACAAATTCCAGCCCAGACTATTATACCCTGCAAAACTCTCTTTCAAGTTTGATGGGGAAGGGAAATACTTTCATTACAAAGAACAACTGAAGAATTTTATGACAACAAAGCCATCCCTACACAGGCTACTGAAAGATGTTCTAGAGAGGGACCACAATGACCAGAACTCCACAAATGAGAATAGAAGAAATCCACTAAAAATAGGGCAAACAATTAAACACAGGACAAAAAAGAGTAAACAACAGCAGGTAAATAACATGACAATCATAAGTCAACACATCTTAGTTATAATCATCAATGTAAATGGACTCAATTCACCAATTAAGAGAAATAGACTGGCATAGTTAATTAGGAAACAAAATCCAACAATATGTTGTACACAAGAAACACATTTAACTGAAAAAGACATTCATATGTTTAAAGTCAAAGGATGGAAAACAATACTACATACCCCAGCACCTCAGAAAAAAAGCAGGGGTAGCAATCCTGTTCTCAGACAGTCTCAACTTCAAATCAAGAATGATCAAACAAAATAAAGAAGGCCACTATATATTGGTTAGGGAAAAATTTCAAGAGAAAGACGTAACACTCATAAATATCTATGCACCAAACACAGGAGCACCCAACTATGTAAGACAAGTCTTAATGGACATGAAAAACCTAATATCTAAGAACACAATCTTAACAGGAGATCTTAACATCCCCTTGTGTCAGAAAGATAGATCAACCAGACAAAAAATTAGTAAGGAAGTAGCAGAACTGAACCAGAGCTTGGAACAAATGGACTTGGTGGACATATACAGAGTGTTCCGCCCAACCACAGCTGAATACACATTCAGTTGCACATGGGTCATTTTCTAAAATAGACCACATACTAGTCCAGTGGTCATGCTTAAGTATATGCAAGGAGAAAGAAATTATCCCATGCGTATTATCTGACCACAGTGCAATGAAACTATAAATAAACAACAAAAGAAACAAGAAAAACCACTGAAATACATGGAAATTAAACACCACCATACTCAGCAATCAATGGGTCACAGATGAAATTAAACAAGAAATTCAACAATATCTACAATTCAATAAGAATTCAACCACAACTTATCAGAATTTATGAGATGGGATGAAAGCAGTTCTCCAAGGGAAATTCATAGCTATGAACTCGCATATTAAATAAAAATTAAAGAGTTCATTTTTCTTGAAAATATGGTTCTATAATTTCAACTAATTTCAGAACTTTTTAATCTTTAAATACTCTATTTATGTGAATATAAGTATCTTGATTTTGGCACACTATTACATGACTGATTTGTAAACTCTTTGTTATGCTTACTTTAGAGAATTTCTATTGTTATATTCATTTGTTTGTAAATTTTTTACAACTTGCAGTGCATTATTAATCTTATGTATTCATTTCAGAAATATTTTTCTAATATTCACTATTATCTACATCTTACACCTTTCACATTTCAATATTTGTCTGCAATTTTTAATTTGCTATGTAATTATTGATTTTTCAATACAGTTAATGAATTAAGAAAAAAAAAAAGGAAAACAGAGTGGGAACAAATAAACACCCTAATGCTGTACCTCTGACCTCTAGAAAAGGAAGAACAAACCAAACCCACAGGCCAAAGACAGGAAGAAATCATAAAGATTAGAACAAAAATTAATTCACTTGAGATGAAGAAAACAGTTTAAAGAATCAACGAATCAAAAAGCTGGTTCTTTGAAAGACTAAATAAAATCGATAAGCTCCTAGCTAACCTCATCAAAAAGAGGAAAGAAAAAATACAAATACAAACAATAAGAAATGAAAAGGGTGAAATCACCCAGTGGAAATTCAGATTATCAATAGCTACTTTGAGAATCTTTATGCTCACAGAATAGACACAGATGAAATGGACAGATTCCTAAAAAGGTACAATTTACCGAAACTGAATCAAGAAGATAGAACAATCTCAATAAACCAGTAACAGCCAATGAAATATGAAATGTAATAAAAAGCCTATCGACAAAGAAGGTCCTAGTGGATTCATAGCTGAATTCTGCAAGAAATTTACAGAAGATATAATCCCTACACTCCAGAAACTCCTCGATGAAACTAAAAAGTAAGCAGGAAGATCACTATGAGTCTGAGCTATGTAGTAAGACTCTGTACAAATACATAAAAAAATAAGTAAAAAGATTAAATAAAATTGATAAACTGTTATTCAACCTTATTAAAAGACTCAAATTTATGCAATTAGGAACAAAAAGGCTGACCTATAGAAATCTAGAATCATTGATATCTACATAGGAAACCAGTATTGTAGTAAGTAACAAAAAGACACAGGTTCTAAAATACATATGAACTGGCAAAAACTGAATCAAGAGAGTACAAAAATTCTACACAACTCAGTATCAATCAATGAAATTAAACATACAATTACAAACTTACCAATAAAGAAAATCCTAGGTCCTGATGGATTCACTACTGAATTTTACAAGGCATTTAGAAAAGATCTAATGCCAATAATGCTTAAAATTCTTTAATGTAATTTAAAGGGGAGCAATACTCCCTAAATCATTCCTAGATGGAAGCATTATCCTGATATCAAAACCACAGAAGGACCCAACCAAAACTGGAAACTACAGGTCAATCTCTCTTAATGAACACAAACAGAAAAATCCACAGAAAGAAACTGGCAAATAGAATGCAGTAAATCATCATACACTATGACCAAGTAGGATTCTTCCCAATGATGTAAGGATGCTTAAACATATGCAAATCAATAAGTATAATATACTACATCAACAGAGCCAAATTAAAACAAAAAAATGACCATCTCAATAGATGCAGAGAAAAACACTTGACAAAGTCCAACATCCATTTGTGATTAAAAATCCTACAGAATACTGGACTAGATGGATGGTCTTTACTTCAATCTGATAAAAGCCATACTGGACAAATCAACAACCAACATCATACTGAATGGTTAAAATCTGAAAGCTTTCACTCTAAAATCAGGAAAAAAACAAGGATGCTCACTCTCACTACTCTTACTCAATAGTTCTGGAGATGATAGCCACATCAATTAGAGAGGAAAAAAACTAAAGGGAATAATGATAGAAAAGGAAGAAGTTATACTATCAGCATTTGCAGATGACATGATACTCTACATAGAAGACCCTAAAAACACCAAAACAACTGTAAATATAATAACCAAATTCAATAGTGTTGCTAGGTATAAAATCAACACTCAAAATTGTACAACATTCCTGTATATAAATAACAAACTCATTGAGAGAAAAATTAGGAAACCACACCCTCCACAATTACATCCAAAAAATTTAGTAATTTAGATAGGACACAATCACATCCAAACCAAAAAAGAACAGAAAAAGAAATGGAAAAAAATACTTACGAGTCAACCTAACAAAGGAAGTAAACTCTGAAAAAGGAGATCAAAGATTATATAAGAAAATGAAAGGGCCAAGGAGATAGCTCAGTAGAGTAAGTGCTTGCTTGGTCTGCGTTCAACCCTGAGTTGTTTAAAAAAAAAAAAAAAAGAGAGAGAGAAAATGGGAAGATATCCATTTGTTCATAGATAAGAAAAACAAAGACAGTGAAAATAGCCATAGCCATACTCCCCAACTTTTTTTTTTTGGGGGGGGGGGACAGTATACAGGGTGTTCAGTATCTCACTACTAAATCTGACTGTAGTGTTTACAACCCTCCCAAGAGCTGGGATTACAGCCACGTGCCACCACGCCCAGTCTCAACTGCCATCTCAGAGCACAGGGGCCAGGGCCAGCAAATCAGGCCTGGGGATTGAACACCTGGCCCCTGCTCCTGCTTGCAGGTACTTTAATCCACTAAGCTATTTGGCCAGTCCTACACCCCCAAAATCATTAAGAGGAATTTAATGCAATTCCAATAGCACATTTCACAGAAGTAAAAAAAAAAAAAAAAAAAAGATTCTTAAAATTCTTTGGAACTGAAGACCTGGAATAATAAACAACAAATACAAGGCAGGGGAAATCATAGTTCCTGACTTGAAATCATACTACAAAGCAATTATGATATAATCAGCATGGTACCGGGGGGAAAAAAAAAAATAGGCCTGAGTATCAATAGAGCAAAAGATGCAGAAACTAACTCTATACACAGTCAACCACCTTATCTTTGACAAAGGGGCCAAACCTCTTCACTGGATGAAAGTCTTTTTTTTTTTTCTTTATTTGTATTTTAACTTGAAGAATGAGAAATAGAAGCAAAAACAAATAGAAAAAA
>PVKA01046899.1:0-14651 GCA_004027165.1 Ctenomys sociabilis | reverse complement strand
GGAATTTCAAAAGTTAATATTGCCATTAAATACTCAAGGTGCTTAATTGGAGTAATATATTAAAGCTTCTGCAGGTATTGGCTGTGAACCTGATAAAACTATTAGACTGGCCATTGCTTTACAAACCTCATGTAAAGAAAATTATACAAAATAGTTCAACTGTGGAAAGGTGGGGCATGTAAGAAGGATTGTCAAAAAAAAAAAAAAAGAAAAAAAAGAAAGAGAAAGAGAAAACTAAATCACCAGGGCTGTGCTCAAAATGTAAAAGAAGACAACATTGGGCAACTGAATGTCAGTCTAGATTTGGTGTAAAAGGACAACTTTCATAGCAGCGGGAAAACTGGGGTTTGGACCCTTTTTCCCAGGCCTCAGAGGTAAAAATATGCGGTATCAGAAGTTTTATTTGAACAATCCAATAATCAACCAAAACTTAGGGTCTCAGATGCCCTTCATGCCTCTCGAGGAATTGCAGCTTTAGAAATCTTTGCTGTAGAAAATCAGTATTTGCAACAGGCTTGTGGGGTATATAAAATTAACATTTTTGTTGCCATACCAAGAAATACTGTTGGACTGATTATGGAAAGAAGTAGCCTTACTAGCCAGGGTGATCTTGTACATTTAGAAGTAATAGATAACGATTATGAGGGATAAATTCTTGTTTATATATATTATTTTTTTAATAAAAAAATCCAACACAGAGCAGCAGTCCACAATAGCAGTTGATGACTTGAGCCATTCACAGATCAGTATACTAATATCACTTTACTTTGTATACCTCCATTTTTATGCTTTTCTGCTGGATTATAGAGACCAAGCTAAAGCAAGAACTACATAACAAGAAATGTAACTTTTGTATCAGATAAGGTCAGTCATGTACCCTCAGGGTTTATCCTGGAACCCTGTACAACATTCTGTACATCCTTTGTCAGTGTCAGCCATATGGATGAGTCACGGCCATTGCTTGACCAATTTGCTCTGTGTGGAAGACAGAGAAAGTTTTCTCTCCATGTGACTCTCCTTAGGCGCACCATACATCATCGATCACATTCCTCTGTGGCCCCACAATATCCTTCATCAGAAAATTTGGAGCACAACTAAATTACATGATGTTACAGTACAAATTCAACTATGTCCTGAGTCTTCACAGGCCTTGAAAGGCTAGGGCCAAAATGTGTGCTGACTTTTCAGCATTTCTTTTTCTCCAATATTTTATATGCAAACTTAGCTTGTTAACCCTCCAGAAAAGAAGCTTATTATTACCCTTCAACATATACAGTTCGGTTTGCCCACACTATTAGTCTAAATATCATAGGCATAACATGAAACATGTATTTTCTAGCAACTATTGAGATACTAAGCCCTAAGTCCATACAAAATATGAAGAAGGAAAAATTTGTTTACAAAACATTAGGAAGTACCACTTATATTTACATAGATATTTAGAAATCAATCCATATACAGCATTATAGCAGGATTGTCTTGTGATTTTTTTTATCTTATTTTTCATTTATTACACTTTAAAAAACAATTTGTTTCAAAGACAGTATAGTAATAGCTGGTATGTCATGGCAACAAGTACATATTTAGAAGACCAGAATGACAGGCATTTGAAGTGCGACTCTTTTATAACACTGATAAATTCAGTGCACTTGCTCGGTTTACAGGTATCAGCGTATATAGTTAGTCAGGGTGAGAATCCTACCACTTAACTGCTAGTTTCAAATATCTGATATTTCTCAGGATCATTGTCTTACCCATCTAGTGTGCATAAGTGAATGGTTTTCCACTGTCATGTTTCCTAGTTTTTCTCCTTGCCCTCTCATTTTCCAATTCTCAAGTTCTCTCTTTCATTTTAACTGTGCTATACATTTCAATTTGCAATTCTTTTGAGTTATTCTAGGGAGATTATAAGATATTTGCACATGTGAGCTTGGTTTATTTTCCAATTAAATATGAAGCCTTCAAGTTTATCATTCATTAGAGATGAGTAATACTTCATTGTATAAAAATACCACATCAAAAAAAATAAAATAAAAATATCACATCTTTTTCAACCATTCCTCAAGTGATAGGCATCTTGATTCTTTCGGAGATTTGGCTATCACAAATCTGCTATAAACATAGGTACTGTTATATCACTATGATATGATGTTTTCAGTTCCTTCGGGAAAATTCCCAGTAGGGTTATAGCTGGCTTGAATGGTATTTCCAGTCCGAGTTTTATAAGGAGTCTCCAACATTGACTTCCATAATGGTTGCACCAGTCTACATTCCCACCAGCAGTGCATAAGCATTCCCTTTTCTCCACAACCCTTCCAACATTGGTTGTTGGTTGATTTTTTGTGATAGCCATTCTTTCTGGGGTTAGATGGTATCTCAGTGCTCTTTTAATTTGAATTTCATGGATGACTAGTGGTGTGGAGCATTTTTTTCATACATTTATTCCCTTCTTTAATTTCGTCCTCTGAGAAGTGTGTGTTCATCTCAAATGCCCATTTCTGTATTCGGTTTTTTAATTTAAGGGCCATAATATTTTTTAGTTCTTTATAGATTCTATAGAGACAAGCTTTGTCTGAGTGCTTATGAGTTAAGATTTTTCAAAATTTGTGGGTTTTCTTTTCATTTTGTTGGAAATTTCTTTTGACATGCAAAAACTTTTCAATAAGAGGTGGTCCCAGTTGTTAACTCTTTCTAGTGCCTCCTATGTGAATACATGTGTGTTCATTAACTTTTTGTCCACCCCATGTATTCAAGAATTCCTCCTACTTTCTCTTCCAGAAGATTGAGTGCTTCTGTTTTAATGTTAAGATCTTGAATCCAGTTTTACTTTAGTAAAACGGCATGGTGATAGTCCTGGGTCAAGTTTTAGTTTTCAACATGTGGAGAACCAAATTTTTCAACACCATTTGTTAAAGAGGCTATCTTTCTTCCAGTAAGTGTGTTTGGATGCTTCGTTGAAGATTAAGTGGTTCAGTGATTTCGTACAGGCCTCTGCATCTTCCAGTCTAATCCATTGGTCCTTAGGATTATTTTATTGCCAGTACCATGCTGATTTTATCACAGTAGCTTTGTAGTATAATTTCAAGTCTGGAAATGTAATGCTTCCTGTCTTGTGTTTGTTGGCCAGGATTGCCTTTGTTATTCTAGATGTTTTGTGGTTCAAAATAAATTATAGGAATGATTTCTCTAGGTCTGGGAGGCTTGACATGGATTGCATTGAATCTGTACAACAATTTTGAGAGTGTGGCCATCTGCACAGTGTTGGTTCTTCCTATCCAGGAGCAGGGTATGTATTTCCATTTTTCTGAAATCCTCTATGATCTCCTTTTTCAGAGTACTATAATTTTCCATGAAAATATCTTTAACTCCTTTAGTTAGATTAATTCCAAGGTATCTCATTTTCCACGGTGCTATTGTAAAAGGTATTGTTTCTATAGTTTCTCTTCTCAGTGTATTTGTTATCTGTGTAGAGGAATGCTATTGACTTTTTAGTATTGACCTTGTATCCTGCTATATTATTGAATTTGTGTATTCATTCTAGTAGTTTCTTGGTGGAGTTTCTGGGTCTTCCAACTAAAGTATCGTGTCGTCTAAGATAATGATAATTTAACTTCTTCTTTACCTATTCTTATTCCTTTTGTTTCTTCCTCTGATCTAATGTCTATAGCTAATGATTCCAACACTATTTTGAATAGGATGGGTGATAGGGGACATCCTTCTCTTGTACTGGATCTGAGAGTAAACGATTTCAGCTGTTCCCCATGTAGCATCATATTAGTCAGTGGATTGTCATAGATGGATTTTATCATATTGAAATACCTGCCTTCTATTCCAATTTTTTCTAGGATTTTGAACATGAATGAGTGCTAGTTTTTGTCAAAAGCATATTCTGCATCAACTGAGAGGATCATGTGGTTTTTAGTTTTTGCTCTATTAATATAGTGTATTTCATTTATAGATTTGCAAATATTGAACCATTTCTGCATTCTTGGGATGAATCCTATCTGGTCATGGTGTATGATTTTCTTGAAGATTTGCTTTATTCTTTTTGCTAGTATTTTTTTTTTTGAGGATTTTTGCATCTATGTTCATGAGTGAGTTCAGCCTGTAGTTCCTGGTTTTGGTATCAGTATAATACTTGTCTCCAGGAATGATTTTGGGAGAACTGTTTCCTTTTCAGTTTCATTAAAGAGTTTGTAGAGTGTCAAGATTATATCTTCTGTAAATTTCTTGTAGAATTAAACTATGAATCTATCATGACCTGGACTTTTGTCAGCGGGATTTTTATTAAGTTTTGTATCTCCTTGGCTGTTATTGAGTTATTGACAGCTGTTATATCTCCACAATTTAGTTCTGGTAATTTGTACCTTTCTTGGAATCTGTCCATTTTATCTGTGTCTTCTATTCTTTGAGCGTAAAGATTCCCAAAGTAGCTATTGATAATCTTCTGTATTTCCACTGGGTCTGTAGTGATTACACCCTTTTCATTCCTTATTGCTTGTATTTGAATTTTTTCTTTCCTCTTTTTGATAAGGTTATGTAATCTTTCAAAGAACCATCTTTTTGATTCAAGGATTCTTTGAAATGTTTCCTTCATCTCAATTGTATTAATTTCTGCTCTAATCTTTATGATTTCTTCCCATGTTTGCGCTCTGGGTTTGGTTTTCTCTTCCTTATCTAAATGTTGGAGATGCCACATTAGTGTGTTCATTTGTTCCCATTCTGTTTTCCTCATGTGTGAGTTCATAGCTATAAATTTCACTTGAAATTCTTGTTTTGATATCCACCTCTGCACCCTTTCAGATAGTGTACCAACAGAGGAATGCTCAGCTACTAATGTTGCCTTATATAGAAGGCAATAGCATGCCAGAGAAAAGAAAAAGAGGATTTGGAAGTGCTGAATGTTTAGTATTTTTTCAGATATTTCTAAAACCAAACACCCCAATTATGTATAACCATTCAAGGCCTAGTTTGTAAAGGGATAGTTGACACTAGAGCTTATGTCTCTATTGTATCCTGCAGGGACTAACTCTGTCAGTGGCCCAAAATGCCTGCTTCTTTTACATTTTCAGGGATAGGACATATGTCTAACATTCAACAAACTCAAAATATGTTGGTTTATATTGGACCAGAAGGCCAACAAGCAAATTTACAACTGTATAATGCAAACTGCTATACACTTACATGACCATAATCTGCTTTGTCAGTGGGGTTCTACTTTACAGAACACTGAGATTTTGCAGGAGACAAGGACATTTGCCTTGTATTCAAATTTACAGTAATGTCCATTGATTCTACCTTCATCTCCCGCATAAGGTAGTTAACAAAGCTTATTTAGGTGCGACAGTGGCCTTTGACTAGTGGCAATACTTGCACTTTTGAAAATGTACCTCAATAATTGTTAAATGGGGATAGAGTAGAAAGCTCAACATGTACTTGGAATTTCCCATTATTTATCATACAAAAAAAAGTCAAGAAAATGGATATTAAACGCAGATTTGAAAAAAGTTATTGCTGTTATTCAGCCAATAGGTCTTTTAAAAACTGTAGTGTCACAACATAGTATGATCCCCAAGGACTGGTTTTTAACCATTTTTTTATTTAAATGTTATTTTTTTACTATTCTCCTTCATCCTTAAAAAGGCTTGCTTTTGCCATTCACTCCTTAAATTATAATGATGTACTTCAAGTAATCAGTGGAAGCCTAGCCTCAAGGCTATGTTATATAGTCTGACTCATTGTCATTTTTCTGTAAACTAACCTCTTGGAAAAAAATGTCTTTTTTACCTCAGCTTTGATTATGCATTATATACATGACATAATATTTGCGAATCCTGGCAAAAATCAATTGAAACAACTTGTTACTAAGACTGAGTCAGTTTTTGGAGAATATGGATTGATTATAGCCAAAGAGAAAATATAAGAACAAGCTCTATTTGAATATCTAGGTAATAAATTAAATCAAATATATATTTGGCCTCAAAAAGTTTAATGACAGCCAAATTGTCTACATACTCTAAGTATTTTTCAGTAGTTGTTGGAAGACATTAAATTGGCTTAGGCCTTCCTTAGGAATTCCTACCTATGCATGGCAAAACTGATTTTTCACATTACAAGAGGATCCTGCGTTAGATAGCCCCTCACCTCTGAGTACTTTAGATAAAAACGAGCTTTTACAGGTTGAACAAATTATGCATACTGCTGATTTAGGTAGAAAACTTCATCTGCAAGTTGCACTAGTTATTTTTCTATCCCAACATTCACCTATCAGGACCTTTTGGTAGAAATATCATATTTCATTTTTTTATGAGAAGAAGGTATTTATTGATGGAAAGAAAGCACCCTCGAAGCTCAAGAGAGGGACAGGAGGTTGGCTGTACTTGGGAAGCTGTCCCTTAAAAATATCATATTTCAGAATGGCTAGTTTTGCCTAATAAGAAGCAGAAAAAAATTTTCACCTCTCTAGATGAAATTTTAGAATCACCACTAAGGGTAGATTAAGACTGTGACATCTTATTAGCACACATCCCCAATAAATTATAGTTCCACTCACACAACGTGAAATTCGATATCTATGTAAACTCTCAAATGAATAGAAACTCATTTTGCAACACTTTTTGGTTGATGTTCATAATAATTTTTGTTATGAGTTACTCAGCATACTAACCAGATCAGAGGCAAAATTGTAATTTGAGTAAGAGACTTCAAGCCGGGCATGGTGGCGCATGCTTATAATCCCAGGGGCTGGCCAGTACTCGGGAGGCTGAGGCAGGAGGATTGTTGTGAGTTCGAGACCAGCCTGAGCTACAAAGTGAGCTTAAGACCAGCCTGAACTGCATAGTGAGACCCTGTCTCAAAAAGACAAAAAAAAAAAAAAAAAAAAAAAAAAAAAAAAAAAAAAAAAAAAAAAAAAAAAAAAAAAAAAAAAAAAAAAAAAAAAAGAGACTTCATTTACTGAGCTCATGACCCTCAGTCAGTTCTCACCCAGGGATCAAGGAATTTTTAAAGTAAAAACCCTCATCCTGTTCGGTAAATGAATTTGTCATCTAACAAAGAACAGCACCTTCAGGGATAGTGTGACCATTAATCAGCATGCATTTATTCTGGGAACAGTGTTCAGTTCACATTAATCATACATCTACACACATGCAGTCCTGCAGAGAGAGAAGTCACAAGGAGTTAGACACAGCAAGCTGCTATTATAAGATACATCGTAAGCTGATTATGTTTACAGGAAATCATTAGGGAAGGAGCTCATCTTAGCCAAATCGTTTTTACAACAAAGTTACTTCTTACTAATCAGCCTTGAATATATGGTGAGAATCCATTCCTTAGAGAAGATAATAGGAGGCATGTTTACAGTTATATAACAAAACTCATTTAACCCATTACAAGATTAGTAAAGTATACACTAATTTTTCAAAAGAATCCAAAAGATGTTACCTTCTATTGTTGAAATAAAGCTTATTCCTAATGCAGATATGTTTTTTACTGATATCAATACATTTGCAACTTGGATTTATTTTTTTTTGGAGGGGGATTTTCCAAGGAAAGTATTATGTCACCTGCAAGTAAAGATAATTTAACTTCTTCTTTACCTAATTGTATCCCTTTTATTTCTCTGTCTTGTCTAATGGCTCTAGCAAATGAACCAACACTATGCTGAATAGGAGGGGTGATAGAGGACATCCTAGTCTTGTACTGGATCTCAGAGTAAACGATTTTAGCTTTTCCCCATTTAGAATTATATTAGCCATTGGGTGGTCATAGATGGCTTTTATCAAATTGAACTTGAGGACTTATATTCCACTTTTGTGTAGGACTTTGAACAGCAATGAGTTTTGGACTTTGTCAAAAGCCTTTCCTGCATCAGTTGAGATGATTATGTGGATTTCAGATTTCGCTCTATTGATATAGATTTCGGAGTATTGAACCATCTTTGTATCCTACCTGCTCATGGTGTATGATCTTCTTGATGATTTACTGTATTCTGTTTCCTATGATTTTTGTTGAGGAACTTGTATCTATGTTCATGAGGGGGAAAGGTCTGCTCTCTAGAATATATAAAGAACTAAAAAACATTAGTGCCCTAAATTTAAAGAACCAATCAAGAAATGGGCATCCCTGGTGAACACACACATCTCAGAAGACAAAAATTAAAGAAGGGAATAAATATATGAAAAAACACTCCGCTTCACTAGCCATCCATGAAATGCAAAATAAAATAACACTGACATGCCATCTCACTCCAGAAAGAATGACTATCATAAAGAAATCAACAAACACAAATGTAGAAGATGTTGTGGGGAAAAGGGAATGCTTATGCACTGCAGGTGGGAATGTAAATTGGTGCAACCATTATGGCAATCAGTGCGGAAACCCCTTAAAAATGTAGGACTGGCAATCCCATTTAGGCCAGCTATCTCCCTACTGGGAATTTTCTTGGAGGAAATGAAAACATCATATCATAGTGATATAGCAGTAACTGTGTTTATAGCAGCACAATTTGTGATTCCTCGATCTTGGAAACAACCAAGATGCCCATCACATGAGAAATGGTTGAAAAACAAGTAGTATCTTTATACAGTGGGGTATTATACAGCTATAAAGAATGGTAAACTTGAAGGCTTCATATTTAAGTGGATGCCACTGAAAGATATATTCAAAAGTGATGTAAGCCCAACCCACTTGTGTAAATATCATATAGTCTCCCTGCTATAAGAACTCAAAAGAATAAATACAAATAGAAAGGTATAACACAATTAAAAGGAAAGCAAGAACTGTAGGATTGAACAACGAGGAGAGGGCAAGGAGAAAAGGTGGGAAACATGACAGGGGTACATCCATACATTTATACACACAAGATAATTAAGGCAATGATCCTGAGATACATAAGAAGGTTTTTGAAAATAGAAGTTAATTGGTTGGATTCTTACTCTGACTAACTACATATGCTGATACCTGTGAACCAAGCAACTGCACTGACAACAGCAAGGTGTAATAGAATAGTCACACTTGGAATGCCTGTCATTGTAGTCTTTTAAATATGTACTTCATACTGTCTCTGAAGGAAAAGATTTTCTTTTTTATAAGTAAAAGTTAATAAATAATGGGTAATAAATTTTCAAAAAGGCAAAGGAATAATATGTTACAGGAGTGTCCTGCTACAATGCTGTATGTGGTTAGATTTCCAAATTTCTATGTAAAAATATGTCTTTATTCCTATTTTTTAAATTATTTGTTCTCCATATGCTTTAGGGACTTAAAGTTTAACATATAGATAGTTGATGGAAAATACCTGTTCCTTGTTATGCTTAAGATGTTTGATATTAGACAGATAGTTAGGGTAAACTGAACTGCATATGTTGCAAGGTAATAATAAGCTTGTCTTCTCGAGGGTTAGCAACCTAAGTTTGCAGACCAAAACCTGGAAAAAGGAAGGGCTGCAAGGTCAGTAAAAATTTTGGCCCTAGCCTTTCAAGTTCAGTGAAGTCTCAGGACATAGGAGAACCTGTACTGTAACACTATGTAACTCACTTGTGTCCCAAAATTTCTGACCAAGGAGATTATGTGACCACAGATAAAAGTGATCCACGATGTAGCGTGCCTAAGGAGAGTCACATGGAGAGAAAGCTTTCTCACAGGCTTTCACAGAGAGAAAAGTGATCAAGCACACTACATCATTGATCACGACTCATCTACAAGGCTGACACTGACAAAGGATCTTCAAAGTGAGGTACAGAATAATTGAATAAATGCCAAGTGTACATGACTCGCCTTACCAGATACACAAGTTACATTTCTTACTATACAGGTCTCTGAGGTATGTAAAGTAAGGCCATATTAATATGGTGACCTTTGAAAGACTCAGGTCAGCAATTTCTGCGGATAACCCACTACTGCTGTCAACTGTTGGACTGTGTTGGATTGTTTTGCTGAACTTGTGCTCCTATAGTATTTAGATTGCAATGGAATACCCATTGCTCACAGTTCTAAGCAAAAAAAAAAAAAAAAAAAAAAGGAATACAAAGGAGGACCAGCTTGTGTTTGTATATACAGACTAGTTAGGATCGATGTACAGCTATATTCGCTCAATTCAATAAATAGAAAGATCTATACTAATAATGTTTAGACAGGATATCCTGTCTGCTTCTTGTACTATGGATAATTACTAAGAAGATAACAATTTACAATGTATTAATTTTATTGAAACTGTCCTATTAATCAGTTTTGATACTGCTTCATTGCTACTTGTTTCTCAATGGAACAAACCATAAATAAATAAATCAAACAAAAATAAACTTGGCAAGGTGCATTATATGTGTCCTAAAACTAGAACTGAACAAACGACTTTTCAATCTGTTCAAAAGACAGAGTTATGGCCCGGGAGATAGCTCAGTAAAATAAGTGGTTCTCTGGCAAGTGCAAGGGCCTGAGTTCAGTCCCCAATTCCGAAAAAGAAAAAGAAAGGTAGCGTTAGATGCTATCATTGTTACTTCACAATTGCTCTGACATTAAATCCTACAAATTATTGCCAATATACTAAATGTGCAGCAAAAGAAATAGAAACTGTTACCGTAGTTCCATATGGTTAAAAATTAATACAATTATTTTCTAGCTTGGAGGATCTTAAAAGATATAGAAATCAACTTTTCTTTGTTAGACATATTAGAGCTCATAATGCATTGTCTGGCACTAAGTCAACAGTAAACAATCAGGTAGATTTGCTACTTATAGGAAATGTTCAAGCTACCATGGATATCCATGCTTAATACTAGTAAGCATACTAATAAACAAAAGCTTATCTATAAATTTACTATTACACAAAGCAATTTCAACATGTCTTAAATCCTTGCGCACATAGCAGTGCTCTACAAGGCCATCACTTTCTTCAAGGAGTAAATCCTATAGAAAATGCAGAGAACCAACTTAGGAAAATGGATGTTACTCATGTGCCCTCTTTTGGGAAATTACAATATGTTCATGTATCCATAGACATATTTTCAGGTTTCTGATGGGCTACCCCCTGACTCAGTGAAAGAAGACAATATGGTATATATTTATTAGAAGCATTTAATGTAATGGGGACCCACAACAAACTAAAATGGATAATGTGCCTGCCTATCTTAGTAAAGTTTTTTTTTTTTTTTTCTTGCACATTGGAATATTACTCATATTGCAGTTATCGACCTTAATACAGATGGACAAGCAATTATAGGACAAGCAAATAGATATTTAAAAGAAATGCTTATTTAAAAATGGGGGGAATGGTACAGGAATACAGATGAATACATCTAAATTAATGGAACAAAAAGAGTTATTTACATTGAATTTTTTAAATCAACTACCAGACAGATCTTCAGAACATCATTGGACAATGAAAGTGAGTGTTCCTTTGCAACTACCTGTTTCCTTTTTAAATGATATTAATCAATGGGTTGCAGGAGTTGTCCAGACAGGGAAGAGGTTTTGTTTGAGTCAAAACAGCCAGCCAGACACATAATTTGGATGCCAGCACCATAATAAAACCCAGAAAATGAGTAAGTGTAAATATTCTGATATAGATTCTCCAATTGGTAAATTGGTAACTTTAAGAAGACAACACTGAGATGACCACTTTCTAAAACATGTCAAGCCCCATTACTTACCTGAGAAAAAATTTAAAAAAAAAGACTCACAGAGGAGTTCAGAGAATGCTTATAAGAATACATCACAAGAAAATTAGTATCAACTTGTTTCTTGATGTCGTAGCTTTGTTGTTGCTTCCTGTTGTTCTGTTAAACATAATTTCAGTCTTTGTGTTTAGTCTGGCACTAGCAGGAAACAATCAGATAGATTTTCTATTTATAGGAAATGTTCAAGTTACCATGGATATCCACCACTCAACAGAGGAGTTCACTGGTGAGATACTTCTTTACTCATCTATGTTGATGAAAGTTCTTGGTTACCTAGCCTCTATCATGCCTTGGGACCAGAAGTGCCAGCAGTAGAATGAACCAGAATTCCATTCTACAAGATTGGAGTAGAAGGCTTGTCTATTGTATTGGGAATGGAGCTTGTTGCTTAAAAGCAAGCACAAGATTCTTGTTATCTGTAGCAAAAAGTACCATAAGAGACAAGGGAGAAAAGGAGAAATTTGTTTTTCTTTACAAGGGCAAACTTAGAAAAGGTATAGCTGATGATAACACATTTCTACTGCCAATTTTCCACCATGCCAAACTAACAATTTTGCTTACCTCAGTCACTGGGTACATTAAGAAGCCTATAGAGGAGAAGTAGCCCACATATTGGTTAATACTTCCCATGGAAGTGTCATAGATTGGGGCTTTATTGGTCAGCCTAGAGGAATGAAGGAAAGAAGTTAAGAAGGAGATAAAATGGCAATGATGAGATTTATATTAGAATTAAAAATGTCAAGGATACAGTAGTGTGGCATGGAGGAAGAATGTCTCCTAGCATCCCCCATGTTCCTGGTAGACCAATACTATATCATCTTTGGAAGTTAGCTCCTTCATTAAAAGATGTGCCTCAATAAAAAGTTGTATGGGGAAAAATCTATCCTATAATTCTTTACATCTAAAATTTGAAAGAAATGACACACATTTTGCACAGGCATGTATTCACCCCTCTTACTTGTTGCTTATAGCTTCTAGTTATTGGAATCCCTGTACCTATACCATTGCATGTCAAAGGTGTTCTTTGTATACATATCTAAATTATTCCGATAGCCTGTACTTTTGTAGGAATAGTATTTATATTCTTAAGGCAAGGACCGGAATTTGGCGATCTGTACAACTACCATGCCCATGGCAAGACTCTTCTTCAATCATGCTGTTCCAACATTTCCTAGAGGTGTTAAAGAAGAGAATAAAATGAATCATTAGGCTTTCTATAGCCATAATATTAGAAACAGTGGCAGTCACAGTCACAGCTTCTATAGCTGGGATAGCATTAGGCCACAGTGTACAAATCTTTCCCTTTCTGCAGCAGTGGCACAAAGACTCACAACAATTATGGACTTCACAGTGACACACAGAATTAGAATTAAACACTAAGGAAAATGATTTAGAACAAGTTGTTTTATGATAGGAGATAAAATTGTTAATCTGCAGCATCAACTTCTTTAAAATGTGATTGGAATATCTCATTTTGCATAACTCCAGTTCCCTGGAATCAAACATATATCCCATGGGAAAACGTAAAAATTCTTTATTGCTTCATGGTAATATCACCTCTGAGATCCTTATTGTCTCTTCCACAATATGTTGATAATACATTTGCAGAACAATTGTCAGAATTGTCTGGCACTGATCTATTACAAGGCATCTCCAATGGCATTGAAGACCTTAATCCCTTTTATGCTGTTCCATGGTACATTGGGTGTGTAATAGTAACCTGTCTATGTTATCTCTATACTGTTTGTATATCTTGCCGAGATTGGTGATGAGGATGAGCCTGCCAACAAGCCATGGATCAATAGTCTGCTGTCCTCATGATGGTGCTTCATAAAATTTTAGCAGAAAAGTAAAAAGGAGAATTGTAGTTATATAACCGAGAAGATTATTGTCCCTAGCAAGCAGGGAACAAAGATACAAGTCTAAGAACATAGGTCTGAAGAAATGTGTCATCCCGTGTTAATCCCATCAAGCTGGGATACAGGGAACAGAACATTCCTGGATGCATCTGCCTCGTCTTCCTTTAATTGGAATATGAGCAACTAATGATATGTAAATTTACAAATTGGTAAAGAGGAGGTTGACGGAAATCATGGATTATTTATACCAAATTAGTTATGTACATTCCTTAGCATATTTTTAACCCTCTAGAAATGTAAGTGACTTCCCTGCTCAAGGCTCAATTGGAGAGAATCTAACTCGGTGAGATCCCTGTGGCCGATTTTATCCAGCCTTGCTGTCATTCTTTTTGTCGTTCATGAATGTTCCACAACCATGTACATCTCAATTATATCGATAAATTTAACTAATATTTTAAAATATCAGATGAAAAGCTTTAGAGCATTTTTATTTTCTGGGGAAAAGGAGCATACACTTTTTAGAAACCAACAAAAACATAGAGATTAACTCTAAAAGATTCCAGACTGTTCACAAGGAGATAAAAAAAAAGACAGATTTAGAATACCTTAGTAGGCTGCAAAATTCTAGCAATCAGAGATTCAAATGTGCAAATATATAACATCTTTCAAAGACTGTTAGAGAATGGAAACTTACAGAATTGTCTACACAGAATGTATATTCAGGTGCCATTTGGGTAGTGGATTAATTGCTCCAGGATAAGGCACAGAATACACATAGGTTTCTTAGTACTATTTCAGGTTAGGCTGGGAAGTATATGGACTCCATTATCTTTATTGAACAAGCAAGACCAGTGAGTGCAGGATTCAGAGGCTTCCGTACCTCAAAATGCTGGCATAAAGTACTTTGATCTGTTTAAGGAGCTGCTCTGTGGCCTTCATTCAGAGACAGTGGTCTCTTCAGCAGAGACCAGTGGTCTTGCATTGTCTACACACTGATATGAGCACGGACCCATATCAGCTTACATGGTTTCACAGTTTAAGATGGATAAACAAATAATAGCTAAGCCAAATGGCACCACACAGGAAAACAAGTTGTAATGTTATATGCTTGATGATT
>PVKA01046898.1:0-14651 GCA_004027165.1 Ctenomys sociabilis | reverse complement strand
AATTCATCCATCTATCCATCCATCCATCCATCCATCCATCCATCCATCCATCCATCCATCCATCCATCCATCCATTTATCCATCCTTCCATTCATCTACCCAATGCAGCCATTCATGCATGTGCATATCCACCCACACGTACATGCGCTTATCTATCCATTCAGCCTTTCATTTACTCACATCTCTACATTCTTTCATTTATTCACCCACCAACACATGCACCATCCATCTACAAACCTACCCACCCACCCATCTATCCTTCCGTGTACATTTGCCATCCATTCATGCATGCGTGCATAACATTCATTTACCTATCCATTCATCCACTCATCCACTTCACATTCATCCTCCCACCATATCTACCCATCCATACACACACACTCTACTGTAGTCCACTGGTGAATACGTGCATCTCTCCATTTATTCACTCATCTTCCCATCCTCCTCTGACGCCGCCGCACAGCCATGCTTTCCTGGATCTGGGGCAGAGCAGGCAGCTGTGTGCCCAAGGACACTGCTGAGCAGATACTCAGTGGAGGTTCACTGGAGGGGCCAGCATCACAGGAGGAGAATGTGTCCATCACTGGGGGCTCATCACTGGTGACATCTGCTTCTGTGGGCACAACAGTGTGGGTCCTGCTCCATGTGTGGGCCTCTGTTCCTCAGGTGGCTGCCCCCGAGGGCTTCCCCATCCCGACTTGGTGGTGGCCCCATGGTGTGGACCTGGGTGCTGGCCACCCAGGTCAGTGCTGGGCCTAGCACTCTGAGGCGGGTCAGCCAGGCCTGTGCTGTGGCACCGAGTGGGTGGGGCAGCTCGGGTACCGGATGTGTACTCCTCAGGGTCCTGTGGGGTGGAAGCTGACTGAGGTCCGGCACAGCTGCTTGGGGAAGGCTCATTTCCTGGTGAGTAGATGGCTTCATCTTGTCAGTTCCTCCCCAGGTGGAGAGCGGAAGGGGGAGTGAGAAGCCTCTGGTCTCCTTGTCAGGACGGGAGTCCTGCCCCAGAAGTCACCAAACCCGATTAGGCCCCAGGGGCAACCTTTCCAAGGACAGGAACATTGCACTTCGAGCTGCAGTTTCTGACTCTGGGGACACAATTTGACCTATAGAGCCACGCCAGGCTCTGCTGAGTGGACAAGCTGTGTGGTTGTCCTGGGAGATACGGAACGCCAAGGAGAGTGGATTTCTGCGCCAGCCTCGCTTCTCTGAGATGGGCTTCCTCCCTGTCCAGAGCCACCTGAGGGAGGTGGCTCATCGCCAAGGCTGCATTCAAGAATGGAGTGGCCCCAGGGCGAGTCCTCTGACCCGGTCGAGAGCGAGCTAGAGCAAAGGGGAGATGGAGTCTCCCAGCTTCCTCGCGCTACAGCTGCTGCCACAGATGCCACTGGGGACAGCTTGGGAGGGACAGCCTTCTGCGGCTCCTCCCCACTGGGCATCTTCTGGGCCCTGCTCTGCCCATGGCCATGTTTATCAACTCCCCATGCAGGGAAGAACAGAGGCCAGCTGTGGGCTTGGACCTGCATCTGTCTCTCCTGCCTGCTCAGACCCATGTGAGCCCCAATGGGACTCTGTGTGACCTCTCACCAGGAGCATGGGGCCCTCTGACCTGTGAGCAGGAAAACAAAGAACCGAGCACCAGCACCCCCAGGGAAGTGTCCCACATGGGCGCTGGGAAGGATGAGGCCCAGGGTTGCGCTTCGGGGAGCGTGTCTCCTCCTGACACAGCCGCTGTGGCTCCGGGCTCCGAGGGGACCTGAGCCCTGTGCTGCCTCCCTGTTGGGAGCTGTCTCAGGACTGCTGGCTTCTCTGGTTTTGTTGCTTGATGCCAGGAACAAATGCTGATCCTGACAAGTCTTCCCTCAGAGTGCTCCCCCAGGACCCTCGCTTCATGGGGCTTTTCCCTGCTTGTAGATTTTCTCTTTAATCTCCTGCTTTGCTGGAGAAGACCAAGAAGGGAGCTTTGCTTGTTGTCTGACTTTGAGATGGCAGGGAGTGATGTGGACCAGGCCCAGGGCCACAAGGGAGGCAGGAGCATTGCTGGCACTGGCTCAGCCAGTGCACGGTCCATCCTGCCACACAGGGTGCTGGGCCATAGTACAGAGCCACCTGAGGGCGATGGCTCATCACCAAGGCTGCTTCTAAGGAGCCTTGAAGGATACAAAAGGAAGGATAGTTGGGGCTTGGAGCTGTGGGCTTTGGAGGGCCTGACCTGGGCCTGGAGGTCCCAGCTGGGACCCCAGTGTCCCTGCCTTGCTGGGACACAATACTAGGCACTCACAACCCGAAGGAGGAGCGGTTTGCTTGGATTCTAGTTATGGCCATGGTCAGCTCCATGGTGCAGTGGGCTCCTGAGAGAAAGATTGCAGACCCGCGAGTGCACACCCATGGCAGAGAGGAAGAGCTGCGTCACTGAGGCCAACCAGAACGGTCTCTCAGAGGAGGCGGCGTGGCCAGGAGTGAAGGAGGCCTGGGGAGCAGGAAGGAGCACCCAGGGCCAGAGAAGAGAAGCAGGCTTTGGATTTAAAGGTGCGTGTCCCACCCGGCAGTGTTGTGGGGTCTCTCTGGACACAACTGACACAGTGACTGGTTGCGTCACCCCGAGGGTACCCAGAGTGCAGGACTTTCCCATAATTCATTGTGTTGTAATCACATGCAGGACAGAAAGTCCTAACCTACACGTGAACCTTTAAAGAAGTTTGAGGGGCTGAAGGCTGCTGTAGTCCAGCCAGAGGCTGTAGTGTGCATGCGCTCTCGCCTGGAGTTCTGGAAGCTTCCTGGGCTTGGCTATCCTTATTTCTGCTTTCCCTGGCACAATGTATCTGCAGGAACGGTTGGATGGGTATGTACGTACACGAAGGAGGATTGGCCTCGGGGTGCTACTCACACTCAGGTGGGTGGGGTCCTGCGGCCCCAATTTTTCTACTTGTCCTAGGCTGGCTTCAAGATGGGACAGCATGGTAAAGAGACATGGACGCTCATGTGTGGGTGGATAGAAGCAGAGAGAGGAGAGAGGAGTCCAGGAAAGACATACATTTCCCAGGCCAGGCCCCCGCCGATCCGCCTTCCAACCAGGCCTCAGCCAGAGGGCCAGTCTGGTCTCAGCCCCTGTGGCCCAATCACCTTTCAAAGCCCTGCCTGGGGGTCTTGGGGGACAGCTAGATAGAAACCATGATGTTCCACCGCTGGCCCCAGAAGACCCTCGCACATCCCTTTCATAACATGCAGTCAGTCCACTCAGAGTAGCCGAGGTCCTGAGCTTCGGCTTGGCTGAAAAGCCTGCATCCAAATTCCTTCCTGAGGTGGACTCTTCACCATGGGCCCAGTAAAAACAGAAGGAAGGGGACCCCTGCCGGCATACAGGGTTGGGGTGAGCATTCCCTTCCGCGAGGAGGGCAGAGGAAAAGAAAATAGACTGCAAGGACATGTTCTTCTCAAGGAACTAAGAGAAGCTAGCGGTAAAACTTGTAACTGTCTTGTGCGTACATGTAACTCTCTCTTCCCCTTTTTCCTCTCCTCTCCTCCATCACAGTTTGTCCTTGCTTTGGCAGTTCTTCCCAGTTCACAGTATCTGCACCTCATGTTTGTGCATCAAGGGACCTATTCCCTTGTTCAATTTCTCACACTAGGGAGACAATGCAATGTTTACACATACAGGTCTGATTTATTTCACTTAAGCAAATGGCCTCAAGTTATATTAACTTACCTGTAAAAGTCTTGGTCTCCAGTTTATCCTTCTTTAAAGCTGAGTAGTATTCCATTGTATTGAAAAATACATCATTTACATGAGGGATGCAGAGCTTACCCCAGAGGAGTGAGGCCGGTGCAGCTAGCTTGCTTCCAGGATCTATTGATTTGAAACTGGGCTGCTACAATCACGGGCGCACAAATTCCGCTGTGGAGTGAGGCTTTCAGCTCTTAGGGGAAGACAAGAGCTCAGGGGGAACAGCTGTTCAGATGTGATCTCCAGCTCCAGTTCTTCACGGGATCTCTACCCTGGATTCCACGGCAGCTGCACCACCTCAGTCTCCCAGCAGCAGTGAAGGAGGGCTCCTCCCCCCAGCCCTTCTGGCATGCACTATCTGTTGATCACTGGCAAGTACCCTTCTTGCTGGCTTCGTGGCACACTTGACACGCTCACTTTCTACTGGGCCTTGGGTCTAGACATCGCCCCACCCACAGCCTCATGAGGTCACAGGTGGGGGGTGTTGAAGGCAGCTGGAGTTAGGGGTGCAAATGTGGATCCAGATGTGTTACTGCTGTTAAGGAGGGAATAACAGAAGCACAGCCTTCGGTGGGGTGGTGCTGGTGGGTAACACCAGTCCTAGGCTCCTGCCCTGGAAGGGACCGAGGAGGACAAGAGGAGGCTGGCTGCTGCCGCCGCCTGCTGCTTTGCTGTTGCCTGCTGCCCTGTCATGGGCTGTTTCTCCTCTGCAATGCCCCTCTGGCACGCCTATGCCTCCCTGCCTTGGAGCCAGCCAGTTATGGACTGAAATTTCTACACACCATGAACTAAATAAACCTTTATCCTTTCAGTTTTGGGTGGCAAGTAGTTGTCCCAGAAATGAGAAAAGTAACTAAAAAACTGTGCTCTCAGGGTGCACTGCCTGACCTCCCTGGCCTTCTTCTGAAATCTGGGCGGAGGCCTCTGTGACTCTGTAACTCTTGCATTCCACATGACCTGGTGCTGATGTCCTTTCCCCACTCCCCGAGCTCTGTACAGCTCCTGAGTCTTCATCACTCAGTGGACGGGTGAGCCATGGCCCCGAACTTACAGTTTCCTGGCTCCTGGGGCCATTGAGGGGCCCTGTCTGCCCTATGCTGTCCTCTCTCTGCTCCCATGCAGTCTGTCCCCATGGGCTGGCATCTGGGCAGAGGTGGGCACTCACCTCTGAGGATGACCCAACTTGCTTCTCCCTGTTGTGTCGCTGAGTGGACCTGGCCAAACAGAGGGGCCCGAGTCCATGCTCCGTGAGCCCAGCTCTCTGAGAACTGTGATCGTGCCTCTTCCTGCCCGTCAGCCTTCACATGTCGCGGGCCTGGGCGGGTGAGGTCAGGCCGGCCTTAGCTCGCAGGCTGCAGGTCCCAGAGGTGCTGGCTGCTGCTTCTCAGCCGTGTTTCCTGCCACTTTCTGTGTGTGCTGGAGACTCCAGGGGACTTGTAACCTGAGTCCTCATTTGGACAGCCCCAAGGCACTCAGGCATGAGAGATGTCACCACTGCCCAAAGCGCAGACATGCTTCCCTTTCATGATACAGACCCTGGCCCTCCACACCATCCTACCTGGTCCTCAGCCCCGGAGAGCTGGAACCCAGAGTCCTGTGGGTCCGTCCTGTGCCTCTGTCTTGTGTTTGGTTTCCCTGGAGAGCTGTGGTAAAGCAGGGTCCTTGCCAACCACAGTACATGAACCCGAGAAGGGGTATGGCTGGGATGGAGGGAGGGCATGCTGTTGCCCACCCCTAGCGTGCTGTCCTCAGCCCACTGACAAGTCCAGTTTCTGTAGAGATGGTGGTCTGATGTGGCTGAGAGAGCCAGTGCTGAGGGCCAGGTGGTCAGCACAGGCCCTGGGCTGGGTGGTGTGCACCGTGGGTGAGGAGGCAGGGGCAGTCTCTGTGGGGGCCTGTGGCACTGTGTAGCCAGAAGTGCAGGCAGTGGCTCGAGGGCAGGGTGCCCAGGGGCTCAGCAGGGCACTGTCCTGGGTGCTGAGGGCCCTGCCCTGCCCATCCACCTGGGTGCCCCTGCCATGCCCTGAGGGGTTGCAGTAAGGGTGAGTACTGGGGACCACAGTGTGGTGCGCTCAGGGCTGGCAGGCTCAGCTCTGCACAGACGCCATAGGACACGCTCTGGGAGCAGTTGGCACATGCAGTGCTCTCCTGGGCCCCTGCTGAATCTGGATGTGGGTCTGATTTCCACAGTGAAGTTGGCACGAGAAACATAGAGGCAAGCAGAGAATGGCTCCCCAGGACCAGCTAGCCAGGCCCCTTGGGGCTGGGGCCGGGGTGGGCGGTGGCCTGCAGACAGAAGGCCCTGAGTGGTGGGCACTCCCCTAGGGGCCCCTCTTGGCTGTGTGCCTGGTGCTTGCATCAGCTGAGTGGGAAGAAGGATGCCCAGGCGCCTGGGAGCAGGTCTCTCAGTGTGTGGGCATCAGCCGGGCCCGCAGGTGACGGACGGCGGTGCCAGGGCAGTGGCTTCCCAGAATGCCATTTCCCTCAGCCAGCCCGGAGCGGCCATGCCTTGCCCAGTGGTGAAGGTGGCTGAGTGTATGGCCTGTGACACGGTTACCAGCCGCAAGGTCACTGCAGAAGCTGGGAGAGGCTGGCATGGCTCTGGCTGCAGGTGGGGGGCAGAAGGTCCCAGGGGATGTGTGAGCCGTGCTCCTTGCGGGGACCTAGGACAGAGCCTGAGAAGCCCCGAAGCCTCCGTTGGTGGCAGCCTCGGGGTAGTGCCACTCTGCTGTGCACTGAGGGATGGAGGGAGGAGGTGGGAGGGCCACAGGGGCCCAGAGCAGGCGGCTAATGGGCTGGAACAGTCAGCAGCGAGCATTAAACAAACCCATCAAACCCCGGACCAAGAGTCATGCTGAGCTTCCAGGGTGACCCTGTCCACAGCAAATACAGTCTCCAGTCCCACTGGACCCCTGCTGCAGTGAAAATGCTACAGCTTGTGGGTTTATTTTACTTTGACATCATGGTTTTTGTGAGAGATCATCTAGCAGCCTCTCACCCCACTGAGCTGATTGCTTTAGCTCACTTCCGAAGTGGAAGACAGATTTTTAAGTGATTGGCTAACAGTGGAGGAGTGAAGCCTGGTCCTGCCCAACCTGCATGCCAGCCAGCTCTGTGGGGACCCGGGCTTGCTGTCCCCACCGCGCACCTCTGAGGGCCTCCTCCTGGGAACCGGGAGGGCTCTGGGCGAACGCACAGCCCCTCGCTCCCAGTGGCTCGGAGGCCCCACTTGGCTTCGGGCAGCTCAGCCCTCTGAGGACTCAGGTGAGCCCACCTCCCGGGGCTGTGCAGCTGGAGGACACAGCCCAGTGGAACTTCTCAGCAGCTGCTGCAGCTACCATGACCCGGGCAAGCAGCTCCCGAGCAGGATGTGCAGATAACAGCCAGAGCTTGGTGACAGGGCTGGCACAGCCATGCTGCACCTCACCTGAGGATAGGAGCCTCCGCATGGAGGTCTGGGTGCCCGGGAATGTCACTGTCACTGGCCTGGACAGAGCCCCTGGGCCAGCCTCCCTGGGTCCTGCTCCCTGAGCTTGCTCAGGCCCCAGGCCTCAGCCTCCCCGGGGCATCTCAGGGCAATGGTGCAGGGTTGGGGGTTCTGCACCTCGGATCCAGGAGGCCCCTGACTGTCCTGCAGGAACCTGGCACAGGGAAATCAGGGCAGAGAGGCCTGCCCACCTGGCCTAGACCTAGAGTGCCCACGAGAGGAAGTAGCCCTCAGTGACAGGCCAAGTCCCCCACTTGGGAGTGCCCAGGGCTTTGTAGAGGTGGCAGCAAGGCAGTATAGGCACAAGAGGGACGTGACAGTGACACTAATAATGTCTAATTAAACATTCACAGTGTATTTTGATCGCCCCTTGTACATCAGTGTGCTGTCGATCAGGTTACTCCTCTGAGCGGAGGTGCCACTCCCTGCCCAGGACAGCAAAGCCACAAAACCAGTTCCCACAGGGATGCAGCCAGCCTTGCAGGTGGCAGGGCTTGAGTACTGAGCCCGTGGCCCCTCGCAGCTGGGATTATGAGGGCAGAAGGCTCCCAAGCTCCTGTCTGCCTGCGCCTGCCCGTGGATGTGTGCAGTGGCAGCTCCTTCCTGTGGACCCCTTTGCCTGGTATCTCCCAGGCTGGCAAGCAGTGGGCTGCAGGAGAGGACCATGTCTGGAGCTGCAGGACCAGACAGCAATCTCTGGGGCCACCCCTCACCCTCCCGGTGCCTCCTGAGGCATGGCCCCAGATCTGGCAGAGGGCCGCAGTCACCCCCTTTTAAAGGTATGTTTCATTTTCTTATAAATAAAGGCAAACATCAACCCATTAGTGGGAAGAAAGGGTGAAATGTCGTGGTGTGAAGATGTGGCATGCGAGATGCAGAAGAGGCTGTGGAGGGCGAGGACGCTCGGCTCCTCCCAGGTTAAGCACTCAGCCTGTCCCCGAGGGGCCTCCTCTCGTGGGAGCTCCAGTGGGAAGAACATCAGTGGGTTTGTGCTGCCGGGTGTCTGTGAGCGGCAGGAACCACTCACGCTTCTAAGGCTCGTGGCTGGCAAGACTCCGCACCTGCAGGTGCAGCCTTCTCACTGTGTGCCCCTGGCAGGAGAAACGGGCACTGAGCCACCCAGGGCCACTGCTGGTAGCAAGTGCACTCCAGAGGCGCCCTAACCGCCTTGCAGTGAGGATCACACACATGGATTTTGGAAGGAGACACAGTCAGATCACAGCAAGCTCCAAGCCATGTGGGACACCTGCTCAGGTTGCCTGGGACTGTGCGGACACTGCTGAGCTGACCTCTATCCTCCTGGTTGGGGTCTTCTCTTGACAAACCACAAGACCAGTGGGAGCAAAAGGGGTGAGGCTGCGGCTGGCGGAACAGAGCGCACCCTGAACTCTGCTTTCTTAGAAGAGAATCTCGGCCTCTTAAACAGCAGTGAAGGCAGGCTTGGTAAATGTGGACTGCGCGTGACTGAGTGTCTGTGCCTGGTGTCACGTGCAGTCTGACCCCGAGCGTCTGGCGCTTTGTAGAGGTGGCAGGAAAGCATCGTAGCCCCGTGAGGGCTGGGACACGGCTGCTGTCAGTGAGGAGAAGACTGGAGCACCCTGCTGGGCAGGAGACTGTGGCACCCACGCTCACCCAGGAACGGACTGGCCCTTGCCAAGTCTGTGTCTTGGACCCTGACCTGTGACATGCAGGGCAGCAGAGGACCAGGGGGAAGCCACACTTGGGAGCAAAGCCAAGCCCCTGGGAGGAGCCAGCCCCAGGCCAGGGTGAGAAGTGCGCCACAGTCTCCCATTCTCGTCACCTAAAACCCAGCGTGGTCACCAGGAAACAGAGCTCGAAGAGAGGGCATCTGTCCACTGGGGTATTCTGCAAAATCGTCAGGCTACCAGGTGACTTTTATAATGCAGTCACCTTAGGTGGGACTCCGAGGAGACGAGGAGACAGGGCTGCGGAGGCAGCAGGTGTCCAGGAGCTCCTGGGACAGATGTGGGCAGGCGAGTGTGACTCCTGACAGGTGTGGCAGACTGGTTTTACTTTTGGTGGCTTAGCCACCATCGGCTCTCAGACGTGATGAGTGTGTGTGGCTCTCATGATGAGTGTGTGTGGCTCTGATGTTTTAAAATGTTAAACCATAGTTCAGTGCTTGGAAAAAGCCCACACATGTCAGGGCATATGAGCACATGTGTACGGATCAGGATTATGTAACACATATGCATAGCCCAGGATGTGCATAGCACACATGTGTAGACCAGAACGCATGTAACACATGCGTATAGGTCAGGAGTGATGCAGCCGTGCAGGACCCGGGCACAGGGCCCTCAGAAAGTCTCTGAACTTTAGGTGCCTCTTAAACTTCACTGTAAAACTAAGTACATCCCAAAATAAACCATATTTTGAAGAAATGAATTTTGGATGGAGATGGCAGTGCAGCTGCCACCCACTGGTACCACGACCGGCAAGAGGAGAGGGCTGAGAAGGACACTCCGTGCTTCCCATAGGTGAGTTTTTAAGACAAGTGAAATAATCTTGCCTCACAGCAGTCACTGCACCATCGAGAGGAGCAGGAATGAAGATGGGGCAGGGGAGTGCAGGGCAGAGCCCTTCTGGCACGGGAGAGCCCGGGGCTGCGCTGGCGGTAGCTGTCCAGGACCTGGACACAGTGCCCAGTGCCCACAGCGCAGAGGAGGCAGGGCTGATCGGGCTTGTGGCCTCCGGCGTTCAGCCCACGGTCGGCTGCTCGCCGGAGGAGTCTAACGGCAGAAGGACTCACAGAGGAAAGCCACCTGCCTCGGCAGCCAGGAGCAGAGAGGCCCCTGGGCCACACCCTAGTGACCGCTCGGGCCAGGCCCTGCCTCCTAACAACCGGCCAGCTTTGAGCTCCACAATGGGTGAATCCGTGGGCGGGTGTAGCGCCGGGATCCAGTCACCTTCCAGAGGCATGTGGGAGGGTGGGCGGCATTCTAGACCTAAAGCGTGACACATGCCTTGCACGGGTGAGCGTGAGCCAGGAGGTGCATCGACCGAAGTCGAGATGCTACATGGCAAGTCTGTACTTTACCCCAAGTCACTCAGACCTCGATAAATCTGGGCTACTGTATGTGCATCCTGACAGGGGTGCATGCTTTCCCAAGTGCTGAACTGTGGTTTAACACCAGATAAATCAAAGGGCTAGGGATATAGCTCAGTAGCACAAGTGCCTGCCCGGCAAGCGTAAGGTCCCTGGTTCTATCCCTGGTACCACAGTCAATCAATTGAACAATAAAAATAAATAAAATAAATAAATAAATAAAATAGAAGTTACACAAAGCATTACTAGATCCTCTGGATAGAAGCAGAGAAAACATCTGGGAAAGGGCATATATTCATGACTTAAAACATAAACACTTGGAGCCCAAGCAAATGTCTTCTACCTAGTGTGGAAATCCTACAAAGCAGCCATGACAGTGTCATGGGAGGTGACATGCTGCTTCTCTGGGCCCCAACTGGGGAGAGAGCCATGCTCAGGGTCTCACTGCTGAGCGGCTTCACCATGCTGGCTGCATGGAGAGAAATACAGCCACCATCAGTCACAGGTGTCACAAATATGCAAGTGGAAATCCTCCAAAATTCTACACCAAGTTTTCCACCTCACAGGTGACTTTAGCAGGGTCACAGGAGCCGAAGGCAATCAGTCAGCCTCTGTGGACAGTGGTGAACGGGGATGGAATGTCTAACTGCCTCTGCCAGTGGCACTGAAACACTGAGTTCTAGGAAGAAAAACTAGAGTTGAGCTGGGCTTACAGTAAAACTGCAAGGCATCAAGGGAAGAAATGGGAGAGGCCAGCCTGCGCTCAGGGAAGTGACACTAGCAAGGGGAGGACTCAGTATGCAGGTGCCACTCCCCAGGTACCCTGGGCAATAGCAATGAAACCCTGCCAGCTCTCTCCCCCCAGAGATAGGCAAGTCGTCCACCCGAGAACGCATTGCATGGAGCTGAAGCTGCACTACAGAAGCGGGTGACAAGGGCAATGCCATAGGTGAAACTGACTCAAGGACAGAGGGAGGAGGGGGCTGGCATGCAGTCCCCTTGCCTGTGGCAGAGAGGCACAGGGACTCCTCTCAGGGACCGTGGACATGTGAGGTGAACCTGTACTCCCACCCCATACTGTGCCACATGTCAAGTTAGGGTAGCTTTCAGGTTTAAATATGAAAGGGAAAACAAACATTCCAGAGGAACTGTTTATAATCTGGGAGTGGGCAAAGGAAGATGATAACGACGATGATGATTTTGAGTCAGGGTCTTGCTGTGCAGCTCAGGCCGGCCTTGTGCTCACTTTTGTAGCCCAGCCCAGTCTTGAAGTCATAGTGATCCTCCTGTTCCAACCTCCCAGTGCTGGGACTAAAGGCATGCACCACCATGCCTAGAAAGATTATTTTTTAAAAGATAGGGAACACGCCACCTGTGGAGGCAGCATCTGATGAATATCACCAGGTTGCGTTAAGGACGTATGTGTGTCTGGACGCCATCCAGAGAGCAGATCAGCCAGCGCAGAGGCACAGGCAGCTACCCTTGAATGCTCACCCACACAGGACTGGAACTGGAGATGCAGGAGGTCACAGATCCACAGGGAGCAGCATGTGCAGTGGACACGTGCCAATTGCTGGAGCAGCTTCTCCACCCTGAGAATATCCAAGCAGCCGGTGCACTTGTGCTATGCTGCTTAGTCTTCAACTGCTGGGAAGTGCAAAGGCAAATTGGAACCATAGTGTGCACCGCCGGCTACTCACCAGGTGTCAAAAAATACAGAGAGACAAAAAGCATGGGCAGAAGTGTGTGACACTGGCATGTGGCACCGGGCCTGAAAGGCCAGGCAAGAGTAGCTTCCAGCCTCCAGGAAGCCACCTGTCCCCTCAGAGCCCCCATCTGTGCTCATCAGTGCCCAGGGGTGGCATGCGTGTGGGCATGGAGGACACACAGACTGCCCCAGGCCACCGAGTGCATGACTCATGGGAGGTGGGGCTGCCTGGAAGCGGGCAGTGGAAGGGTTCCTGAGAGCCAAGGTTTCTCACTTCCTGACTCGGGCAGGGCTGACCCAGCATGTGCAGTGTGACCAGGAAGCGCTCCACAGTGGATGGGGACCTTAAGTGTGGGCTGCACATGGGGGAATTGGGAGACAAATATGCAGCAGGCTTTTGTTTCATTTCATTTGAAGCACATCCCTGGGCTTCTGGCTCAGGGGTGGCTGGAGCTGATCCCAGTGGTCCCTGGGTGGCATCTGGGTCTGGGTGTAGAGCCCTGGCCATGACACCTTCTATGTGCAGGGGACACATACAAACCTGGGGTGGATGGCGGCCGGGCATGCTATCTCCCACACCTGCTCCTGTCCAGCACATCTGAGTCTGCTCTTTCCTACTGCTGTTTGCTGGAGGACACAGCTGGGCTACTCAAGGGTGATGCTCAGAAGACACAAGGAGAACTGAGGGTTTCTTAGAGCAGTGGCTGCAGCCTATCCCTTCCCAGGCCCCTGAGCTGGAAGCAGCCTTCAGAGCTGCCCAGCTACAGGCTCCTGACTGAGGGCAGGGTGGCTGTCGCCTCTCATATTGACTCCAAGCCTGAAATGCTCAAGGTGCCCAGTCTCAAGTGCCAGCTGCCTTGGCCAAGGGGTGCCAGGTATACTGTATCCATCTTTTATCTGGAATCCTGCATGGCTGGGGCCAGGGCTGCTTCCTTGTACTGGGCTTGGCTTCATGGAGGTTTGTCTAAGTGCACTCATGAGGTGTGTGTAGAAAGGAGCTCAGTGTGGGGCTGCTGCTCACTTGGGGCCCCGTGGAGCTGCTCCTGTGAGCAGATTGAGGCTCTGCAGCTCACAGAGCAGCAGCCATGCCCCACCCCACCCCGGCCAGGAGGAGATGGATTTTCCTGCTGCAGAACAAATTCTCATGGCTCCAGGAATCCTTGATGATAGTGTTCTCTGCAGGTGCCAGCCAGGCGCCAAGGTCCTCAGGGGACTCGTTGCCTCTTAGGTGGCTGTTCTACTGCGGACCTGTAGGGACCTCTCTCTAATGAGCCTTCACTGGCATGACCCTGGGCTGGTGCTCATGTGGCCAAGAGCTCACTGAGACCCCAGTCAGGAAGCCGGGGGAGACCGATGGGTGGAAATGACTGGAGGACGTTATCTGTGAGTATGCGCCTGCCAAAATTCACCTGCTCTCATAGACAAATAATAACCAAAGCACCCCTCGCCACCTGGCCACGCAACCCTGACTTCCAGACCTGGGGGTCTGCCCACCCATGCTGAGGAAGGCCCCCAGCACCCCTGCCCTGCTCATGGGAGGGAGCCTTGCTCTTGGGCCCTCCTTTCACTGTCCAAGTGAGGCTTTGCCATTGACTTCCCGGGCAATGTAAGGCAGGGCTGCCCTGGGCCTTGTCAGCCCTAGTGGCCATAGTGAAACACCACGGATCTGGATAAAGTTGTACACCCTCCCCCCGCTGTGTGGAGCTGGGGTCACTGGCCAGGGTATCGAAGGCAGGTTCCCCCATCCCAGGCCTCTCCAGGGAGTGCCAGAGTGGTCCTCCCATGTCCATATCCGTATTCTCACACAGTGGTCCCAGGCCGTGTCATCTCCTCCTCTTAAGGGAAGCCCAGTCCACCCGAGGGATCTCAGCAAGCCTTCCGCATGGCTCTGTCTCCCCGTATAGTCTTTTGGGGTTCACCCTAGCTGGGCTTTGTCACGTAAATCCAGGGCACAGTGCCTGGCAGGGGTCCTCCCACCTTCTCACACCCCTTCCAGGCGCCTCTCCACGTGAGGCTCAAGCTGACTCTAGGCAAGGCGGGGATGTGGACACTCATTCGCCAGCCCCGTTTCCGTGCAGGCAGAGCCACGCAGCCCGCCCCCGTGTGGGCGAAGCCATCCACATTTTCCAGGGCCCTGCATGTCGCCGGTGTGAGCCCCGGCTTTCTCTGAGCCTGGCTCAGTTCTTTGGGTGACAAGGACCCCACATGCCTGGCACTCAAGCCTCCTTCACAGGATGCTCACACCAGGAGTGAGACGGGCCTGCGCCCTGCGGCCATGACTCGGATTCACTTGGCTCAAGGGAGAGAGGGCTCAGCGTGTGGCGCGGCACTAAGCAGAAAGCCTCCTCCGCCCTACCCCACCCAGAGGAGGCTTCGGACACGGGGCACACTTATTCGCAGCTCAGAGGAATAATTCAAGTACTTGGTGAGGGCTCTGGCCGTACTTGGTGGTATAGCTGGGCTCTCGGGAGGAGGGGAATCTGTACAAAAACATGACAGGACTCAGAGACTGGCCCCCAAGGGCAACACAGAGAGGACCCAGGGGTCACACTTGGGGCAAGAGGTGGAGGAACCCACAAGGGCCGGGCCTGGAAAGTGGGAGGAGCTTCAAGGTCAGGCACGCCCTGAAGATTCACCAATGTGTGCGCCTGCGGAGGATGGCAGGGTC
>PVKA01046897.1:0-14651 GCA_004027165.1 Ctenomys sociabilis | reverse complement strand
ATGGAATACCCTTCTCTGACAAAACTAAACAAAAAAAGGGATACAAATGAACAACCATTTTGTATCTGTATATTCAAAATAGTAGGATAGATATATAGTTATATTTTCTTAATTCAATGAATAGAAAGATTTATTCTAATAGTGTTTGTGGACAGGATATCATGCCTGCATCTTGCACTATGAATAACCACTAAAAAGACAACAATATGTAATGTATTAATTATTGAAACTGTCTTATTAATCAGTTTTGAAACTCTCATTGCTGTTTGATTCCCAATAAAATTATTCTAAAAAATATAAACCTCTTATTATTGAGTAATTGGGATTTAAATACATATTTTGGATATTGATACCCTATCTAATATATGATTCTCAAATGTTTTCTCGCAACCTGTTGTCCCTGCCCTCCATTATTTCTTTTGCTTTGTAAAGACTTTTCAGTTTAATGTAATCTCTTATTTTTTCCTACTGGGAATTGCACAGGATCCTTCACAGAGACACATTTTCAGTTTAAACATTTTCTTTTGGTAAAATTTTGAGTTAGAGTTTTGGTAAGTTGCTCAGACTGACTTCAGACTTATAGTCCTCCTGCTTCAGTGTCCCAGTTTGCAAGGTATATGTCTCTGTGCCCAGCTTGATACAAGATTACCTTCTATTTCATTTTTTGTACATTTGGGATCATAGCTAAGAAATTATTACTCAAGTCACTTGTCATTCAGCTTTTATTATAATAGTTTTGTAATTTTAGGTCTTATGCTTGAATATGAGCCTTTTAAAATTGAGTCTCATGTAAGGTGTGAGATAAAGTTCCATCTACCCTCTTGTCTACATGGATATCCAGTTTCCCCATCATTTTTTTTTTTTTTTTTTGGTGGAACTGGGGATTGAACTCAGACCCTTGTGCTTGCCAGGGAAGTGCTTATTCCACTGAGCCATCTCCTTGAACCCCCCAGCATCATTTATTAAAAAGACTGTTCTTTATTGTGTGTTTGCAGTTGTTTGGATTTCTGTAGTTTTGTACCGCATAATTCACTGGAGGTTATAATCTATGTTTTATAAATTCACCACCTTACAGATTTAAATGAGCTTATAAACAAGCTGTGTGTAGTGTAATCCCAAATACTGGGGAGGGAGAAACAGGAGGATCACAGATACCCCATCTTGAAATAAAAGGTAAAGAAGGGCTATGGCTGTAACTTAGTGCAAAGGTCCTGGGTTCAATCTGTATAACCTCACAAATATACAAAAATGTTAATGAACAAATAAAAACTACAACATGATAATAGCTCCAAAAGTTCTCTATAGAAGGCATTTCAGATAGGAGTACACTTTTAGGACTGAGTGTTTACTTCAAAACTGCATTTGTATAGCAAGCATGCTGCCTCTGTATTGATTACATGTTATAGACAAATGAGAAGAGCAAAATATCCTGGAGACATTTTTATTCTTATAGTGATTTTTAAATATTGCTTTAAAATTAGAAATGATCTATGGAGTGGATGGAGGCTATGGTCCAGGAAGGAGGAGCTAAAACTTCCTTCTCTGTAATGTCCTGTCATCCTATCATTCTATCTGGGATGTCCATTGAGGTTTATGAACCTCTAATTCTTTCTCTATTTTTTTTTTTTTTTTTTTTTTTTTGCAGAGCTGGGGATTGAACTCAGGCCCTTGTGCTTGCCAGGGAAGCACTTATTCCACTGAACCATCTCCCTGGCCCTATGAACCTCTAATTATGACCATACACTTTTTTTTTCCTTTGGCTGGCTTATTCTGCCCTGAGGGCAGGGCTGGTGCAGCATGTGGTGCTGGGGGTCAAACTGTGGTCCCTGAACCTGCCAAAGCTTACCTAAGCAGATGCTTTAGACCACTGAGCTATCTTGCCAGCCCCTGACCATCAACTTTTTAAGGACAAATATTATGTACTGTTCCCAGAATCTAGGACATTGTTTGGCACTTGGTTGATATATCATTCCACTTTCTTTACTATCCCAAAATACCTAAGACTATGTACATTATAGATAAAAGCATTTTGCTTAGCTCATAGTTCTGGAGGTCTGATGCAGACCTCACATGGATGTCACCTTAAGGTATGTGTTAAAGGGTCACATAGTGAGACAGCCAGCCAGCCAGAGACCATTCTGGGGTCTCTTTCATAACAACTCTCATGAGAACTAACCAGAGTCCCATGAGAGTCACCTCAGCTTCTTCTGAGGGGCACACCCTCGGTGGCCTCATTACCTCCCAGTAGGCCCCCCCTCCTAATGTTCTCGCACCACTACCATCCCTCTGAGGACAAGCTCCCAGCATGTGAACCCTCAGAGGACATATTCAGACCAGGTCCATACCATTGTAACTGAGATTCAACTAACAGAGATTTAACAAATGTCTCAATGAAATAACAAATATGTGGAATAAATGAGAGTATGACAAAGTTGTACATTGTTGTACATGATGATATAACTCCATGAGAAGCCAATGTAAGGGACAAAAGCATCTGCTGGCAGAAACAGAAACATGAACATGTTGCTACCATGCTGTAAACTTTTCTTCAGATTCTTTGTGTCTGTATGATCACAGGGATTGAGCATTTGCTACTGGGAATTGTTACAGAGGTCCCATATACTTCTGGGCAGTGAGGAGCCTGAAGATGTGCATTGTCTCACATCTGCCTAGATAGGAGGTTTATAGACTAGCTAGCACCTACATTAGCACCTGCAAGAGCCAGATATGGTATTAAGCACTACATGTAAGCTACCATGTGTGTATCATTTCATTCAATTTTCACAGAAACCCTAATATCTCACACAAACTACTTCCCAGGGGTGAGATAGTGTGCTGAATTAAATTACTTACAATTATATGGCTAAGAACCGGACTCAAACCCAGGTCATTCCATGACACAGAGACCTGCACCATGACATTGGAAAAGCTGTGACAGAGATGGGAGAGTAGGCTTTAAATGCATGGCCAATTAGGTAGGAAGAACACAAGCATACAAAATGTTTTGAAACCAGTTTAAGGAAAATGTACCCGCTCCCTGAAATACTAAGGACTTTCCATCAGTTGATCCAAACAACTCAGACTGGTAAACGATACAACAGGAGCTGTAATCCAGCCAACTGGAGTGTGATGAGGCTTCTTAAAGTCTATCAAGGCTTAAGAAAAGCCTTGTCTTACTAATGTATTTATTGAACAATTTTATTAAACTAATATATAATAATCTAACTATTTTTATAATCCAGCTTTAAAACATTCTTGTCACCCCAGTAACAATGCATATGACCCTTTACCAGTCATATGCAACCTCTCATCTACCTTCCGTCTATTTCCTTGTTCTCTACATTTCATACAAATGAAGTTATAGGGTACAAACATTTACATCAGTTTTTAGATTTATTCATGCAGAATGTTAGTGCTTCTTTCTTTTGCCATGCTTTAGTAACATTCTATTATGTAGCTATAGCACACTTGCTTATCAATTCATGACTTGATGTATTCCGGCAGGTCCCACTTTTTGATTATCATGAATAATTTTGCAGTGCATATTCATGTACACGATTTAATTTCTTTTAGCATAAGTATGTTAATGGCTTCACTAGATTATATGATAATTTTGTTCACTTTTATTTATGTCTAATTTATTTTGATGTTTACTTTTGTTTATGGAATTTTTTGTACCTCTTCTTTTTTTAAAGAATCAAAATAGTGATAGAAGAAAACAGCATTGTACATGATACAAGGTTTCACTAAACAATGTAATAGGAATCCAACAATTGTTGCTGTATTACATGATGTTATGTGCAAATTAGTTTTTCAGATTACCAGATATAAACATGTAAGTTTTGTTTTTTAAAAAAACAACAACTAAGAAGTTATAAGAAATTCAAGAGAGGAAAAAAATCAGAGTAAAAACAAAAATTGTGAGCATTAACTGCTCCTTTTGTTATATTCATGTAATTAGAATTCTTAAAGTAGAAAGGAGTAGGCAACAAGTATTTAAAAATTTAAAAGCCAGGCGTGGTGGCACATGCCTGTAATCCCAGCACTCAGGAGGCTGAGGCAGGAGGATTGTTGTGAGTTCGAGACCAGCCTGAGCTACAAAGTGAGCTTAAGGCCAGCCTGAACTGCATAGTGAGACCCTGTCTCAAAAAAGACAAAAAAAAATAAATAAAATAAAACAAAAATTTAAAATTTCTGAATTTATTTCAACTTGTAATACCACATTTCCAAGAAAACCTTTTGCACAAGAAATTTAAATAAAATCATACCAAGATACACAAAAATGAAATTGACCAAAACTTATTGTAAAGAAAAAAATGATTAATGAATATACATAAAAATATTAGCTATGGAAGAACAAAATTGATTAGCAACTTATTCCACATTAGAAAGAAAAAAAAACAACCAAGTGTTCTTTCTTGACTAATTAAAGGACTGAAAGAAAAAAAAAAGATCTATCCTCTTTGAATTTCATACTTAGCAAACATACCTTTGAAAACTAAAAGTGAAATATTTTCTAGTTATATAAACTTGAGATATTTTAATAGCTCCAGATGTAGCATATAGGAAAAAACAAAGAGCATAATTCAAAAGGCAAGAGAAGTTGCAGTATGCTCCTGGATGAACAATAAAGAGCTCTCAAAGTGATAGTTATGCAGGACTATATAAAACATATTAGATGAACCCTTATATAAAAGGTCATTGAAGATTTCTATGAAACAGTACCAATGTTGTGTCAGGTTATACATGTATTTTTTCATATGTGTGTGTGTGTGTGTGTGTGTGTGTGTGTATAAAGGACAGGGAAGAAGCAATATAAAGTCAACAGAAAATGGAAACATACTTTTTAAAGTTTCTAATACTAGGAGAAGATACCATATGATGTCTTTAAGATAAATTATAATTCAACGATATAGTATAAATCTTAAAACAAAAATTAAGATTAAGCAATATTCAGAAAATTAAATACTAATTAATTAAAAAATAAATGTTTCAAAACAGTTGAAATAAGAAAGTTTTCATGATAGTAAAGAAGTACTAACAATAAAACAGAAGGTAAATGCTGGGATGACAGATAAATGACCATCACTTCTGACAGTTTGGGGATAGGATATCGCACAAAGTTCTAGTGTGCTGTGGACGTGGATTATGACCATGACACTCACTGGTGGCCAGGTGTCACTTGTGGGACTGAGCTACAGCTATTTCCTTGAAATCCACCCTGTAGACCCATATGGAATCTTGACCCATAGGGTGCAAGAGAAGTCCATTTGTAGAGTGTGCTGATGGAAATATTTTGCTGCTGTACACAAAAGAATAACTGAAAGACCACTGTTGTATACCTCTTATTCTCCTGTATTTAATTGTTTGCCCTACTTGGTGGGTTCTTTCCATTCTCATACATGGGGTTGTGGTCGTTTTGCTCCTGCTCTAGAACATCATTTAGTAGTCTGTGTAGGCTTGGCTTTGTCATCATGAAATTCTTTAGTTGTTCTTTGTCATGGAAGTATTTTACCTCTCCATTATACTTGAAAGAGAGTTTTGCAGGGTATATCACCCTGGGTTGGAATTGCAAGACTTGAAATACTTTGCTCCATGCTCTTCTTGATTTGGTGGTTTGTGAAGAGAAATCTGCTGTTACTCTGATGTGATCTGTTTAAATGTGATCTGCTTCTTTTCTTTGGCAGCCGGCTTTTAGTATACTGTTCCTGTCCTGAATTTCTAGGATCTTGATTATTATATGTCTGGGAGAGGTTTTAATTGGGTTGACATTATATAGTCAATAGTAGTTCTATATGCTTCAGTTACCTGAATGTCAGATTGTTGCCCCATATCTGGGAAGTTTTCTGTTATTACTTCTGCCCATATTCTTTTTAAATCATTTATATTGACTCCTTCCTTCTCATTGATGCCTATTAGTCTCACATTGTTTTTTTTTTTTTTTTTTTTTGTCTTTTTGAGACAGGGTCTCGCTATGCAGTTCAGGCTGGCTTTAAGCTCACTTTGTAGCTCAGGCTGGTCTCGAACTCACAACAATCCTCCTGCCTCAGCCTCCCGAGTGCTGGGATTACAGGCATGCACCACCACGCCCGGCTTCTCACATTGTTCATCTTTGCATCATCTTGCAGGTGTTGAATTATTTTTTCCTGGATCCTAGTTGTTTTTCAGAGATCTTTACCTACTTTTTCACTAGCTGCAATAGTGTCTTTATGGTCAAAGAGTCAATTTTCATTTTCACTCAGATGGGTTTGCCAGCTTGTGATTGAAGTTTTAATTTCCTGTATATCACTTTGGATCTGTTTCATACATTCTATTTCTTCCCTATATTGCTTATTCAGGGGTTCCATCATTTTTATATTCTGCTCTATTTTTTAATCAGTGTATTCTTTAGAAGCACTTAGTACTTCTTTGATTATAGTTATCACTGCTTTTGTTACTTCAGAAATTATTTGATTTCTTCTATATCTTTCTGTAGTTGTTTCTTTACTTCCAAAGCTATTACTTCAGAGATTTCAGGTGTGTGATTTCCAATTTCCTCTATGCTAGTGTCTTCTGCATTTGTACTGGGTGGACTTGGGACCTGAGCCTACCTTTTGTTCCTTCTCTTTGTCATTTTGTATACCACTGACTTTTGACCTTTGGTGTAGAGTTTAAATAGAATGGTCTGGATCTATGAAGTTCTGACTCCTCCAGGTGGGTGTGACTTGGGTCTGGTTGCTGTGCTCCATTTCTTCCTGCTGCAGCCTTGCAGATGAACCCTTTGGGTCACTCTGGCAAGATGTTCTGCTCCTGAATTGGCTGGGTGGGTCTTGCCTCTAGCCTCTTTGCAGGGAGTTCTGCTGAAGAGTTCCATGCTGGGTTCAGGATCTGGTGGCCCCAGGCAATCTCACTCACAGGCGGGGCCTGTGCTCTAGGTTTATTCAGGATCTGGTGACCTGGGTAGTCTCCTGATGTTTACTTTTTAAGAAAATGTGACCCAACATTTAAGCCAATATCTGAAGACTGGGAAAAGGAAGTCCAAGGACAGGGAAGAGAAAATATCACTTCTTAAAGGTCATAAACATGCCTACATCATATTAAAATTACCTTTTCCCATTTTGATTTGAAATTTGTATGGGAAATTTCTTTCTTTTGTGGTACTGGGGATTGAACTCAGGACCCTGTGCTTGCCAGGCAAGCTCTTATTCTACTGAGCTATCTCCCTGGGCCAGGGAATTACTTTCTTAACCCATTAACTAATTATAAACAGAGCAAAACTCTGGCCCTGATATCTGGTAATAAAGGAGGCTATGCCAAATGGATGTGTCTGTAGCTGTTTTTCTACTGTCTCTTTCAGTGTTGGGGCCAGTTAACTACCTCACATGCATGGAGATAATATTTGCAGAATCTGGAAGTTACAGCTTTGTTTACACTGATTCCTAGAAGATAAACAGTGTTCAGCAAAATGTAGAAAAGTAAGCAACCAAAGCCAAGTTTCTCCAATATTCTTTTTCCCTTTTCATCAGATTTTGTTATTTTGTGTGTATGTGTTTTCTTTCTCAACTCACTTTTCTGTGCAATATAGACCAAACATTCATGACTTTAGCTGGTGAGCCAGTCACTCGAGCACACCATACATTAGTTAAGGCAAGGTGACCTATTTATTTAAATTTTGTTTGCAAAGACAGCCGTAGTACAACCTTGAAAGCAGTTACAACTTTAAATCAATGGGCATCAGGTTAAGGACATGATTTCTAAGAGGTCCTACAAGAGTTTTATCTTACACATACAACCAGAAGTTCATGGCACTTAAAGTTTTCCTCTTGAAAGCTAGGAGAATACCTTGCTACAACTTTGAAAAGTGAGAGAGAAAATGTCAGGACTTCTCTCAATGAGAAGTACTTCAAGATTGAACAAGAGGCAGTGATTATACCTGGTTTGTGGTGGATATTGGCTATCCTTTCTGTCATTGACTTAAAATTCTTGGCTGTTACTTTTTTTTGGTATCGGGAATCAAACTCATAACCTCATGTTTGCCAGGCACGTGCTGTGCCAGTGAGCTTTATTCCCATCCCCTTGCCTCTTACTTTTGCAAACAGCTCCTCAACTTTTCCTTTGTGAAATAATGTGATTCTCAGGTTGGTGTGGCTTGCTTGGTCCAGACTGTATCACTGTGTCCCAGGGGAAAGCAGATAACCCAGACCTGATCACTGGAAGGAGACATATCCCCAATCCTAACGAGCAGCTCAGAAGTGAGCATGTGACTATCTAGAAAAACAACAGGCCCAGAGCATTAGGCAGAATAATCAAAAAAGACCAAACTTGCTAGGCTGCTGAACACTCTCTCTGACTGCAAGGAGGAGTCTGTCTAAAAGAACAGAGATCAAAGCCAACACAGAGGGCAGTGGAATCCAGAGGTATGGGAAAACAGGCTCCCACGGCATCATCTAGTCCTGTACCACCCCGGCCTGTTCAGTCTTTGACCTGGCATGTGTTTGGTTAAGGGTTTTTTTTTGTTGTTGTTTTGTTTTGTTTTTCTTTGAGAAACTGAAGATTGAACTCAGGCCCTTGCGCTTGCCAGGGAAGCGCTTATTCCACTAAGCCATCTCCCTGGCCCCTAAGAGGAATTCTTTTACATGCAAACAAAAAGTGTTGAATGATACAGAGGCTACCCAAAGCTGTGTCTAGTGCTAGATGAAAATGAACTTTCTTCCCAACTTGGACACCTGACTCTTAAGAAGGAATTCCAAGACAACCTTGTCATATGAAGTGGTTTCAGCAATGCAAAAGGATGGTTTTGGGCATTATCTATATACAGGTGTCATACATTAAAATCTCAGCAAGTTAGAACTCCAAGAATTCCATATTTGTTTCATAAATAGGTGAAGTAACTATCTCAGGACCATATGCTATTATATAATTGTAGTGTCATGGTCTTGGGGTGTGGTACTCCTTTTCACTTTCCTTACTGAAATAGATTTGAGAAAATTTTGCAAAAAAATGAATAGTTATTGTTGAATAAGCTTTTAAAAAATAATGATGCAGAATTTTAACATTAGAATATACTACATATAGCACAGTAGTGTGCAAAGCTTTGTTTCTATTGTATACAAAATATAGGTTCACATTTTCATGTAGCTATTGATGTACTGGCCCCAATATGTGGTGGGCATTTTTTACAGTGGTTCATGAGCAAAATTTGAAAGCTTCTTTAGAGGACATTTGGATTTCTCTCATGAGTATGTTCTCATCAGAAAGGGCAACAAGGCAAATTTTCCTTATCAGCAAGGGATCACCCTGTATCCCTGTCAAGCTAGCCTTCATGGGTGGTGTGTATACTAATGAAGCCTCTCAGTTGTAGACACATGTTTTTCCTGTTTGACGTCCACATCCCTGAGCTACCAGTAACAAGAGTGTGCTTTTGCAATGCCTTTGGGATTCTTTGAGGGGATGAAAGTGCTACATAAAATTAAGTCTGGTCTGTTTATAGATGTAATTCCCTGTACCCAGAGATCAGGATGTGCACTGTGGTCAGAATTGCACTGCATCTGATTCTGATTAACTGCCTACGGTTTCCCGTCTGGATCCAGTCGCTCTGCCCTTTCTGAATTATTGAGCACATGACTGGCTTCTGCATTTGCTTAGCTCCAGTCATGTGTAATCCACTGCAGCAATATAACCCATGCTTCAACTCCAATGGGCTCATGTCAGGATTGATTTAGACATAAAAATTCTGTCTAATAATTAAAGCTTAATGTTTCTGCCTTCATGAGTTTATTACCAACCAGTGTGCAAAATGGTAAATTTCATTGCTTAGATCTTGAGAAGGAAAACTGAACAATAAGTGTTTGTAACCAAAATGTGTGTGTGCTCTGGACTAAGTTGTGCCCTCTCAGATGTTAAAGCTGTATCTAATTCCCAAAGTTAATGTGCTTGTGGAGAAAGAGATTTTTTAGGAGGTAATTAAGGTTCTACAAGCTCATAACGGTATAATACTAATCCAGTAGTGTTGGTGGCCTCATCAGAAGACGGAGGGATCAGTCCTTTTCCTGTATACATCCCAGGCACCGAGGAAGTTGCATGTGATCATGCAGGAGAAGGTGACCATCTGCAAGCCAGGGAGAGTCCTCACCAAATGCCCACAGTGCTACTACTTCACTGTCAGACTTCTGGCTCCTGAAACTGTGAAAAAAATAAATGTCTGCTGCTTTTATACTTGTGTCTGTGGTGTTTTGTCACAGTTACCCAATTTGACTTACACAGGTAACAAGCAAGGCCTTTCTCTCTCTTTTTTTTTTTTTTTAATTCCTTTATTTATTACAGTGTCTCGCTACACATCACGGATTCTTTTTTCGCGGGGGTGGGGGGTCAGCTCAGCCGGCCCTGCGGGGAGGGGCTGGCATGGCATGTGGTGCTGGGGCTCGAACCGCGGTCCCTGAGAGGCGCTCTAGACCGCTGAGCTATCTTGCCAGCCAATGTCTTTCTAACAACATTCAGTCTTGCAGACTTTTAATCTAGTAAATACTTACGTGGCGCCCTCTAGGCAGCATGTATGTTGCAAAAATTTGACATATATTTCTGTTTTAAATTTTCTGAAATTCTAATTTAGCTGAATATCCTATATTTTATGAGGAAACCCTAGACCAGACACTCCCCAGCCAGGATTTGAACATAAGTGTTTGGCTCCAGACATGAAGATTCTTTTCAATACAACTCTCTTGTTTTTATGACTTTGCTTTTTTCCTCTACCATTGTTAATATTTGACACATAACCACATGACCAAGGCTGAGAGAAAATTTAGGACCTCACTATTGGAGAGGGAAAAGAATTTTGAAAATGTTTTCCCATGATAATTCCACAGGGATAACCATACTGGAGCTGCAGTAGATGAGGGAGTCTGAGGAAACAGAATCTCTGCTGCAGCCCTGACTTCTTTCAGACATCGGCTCCCCAATATCCTTAGTGAATGGAGGGGAAAATGACAATCCTCAAGAATTTGTCCTGCAACTTCAAAATGAAGCAACTTCCTTTGAAGTTGTGGAGTGTTTAGGCTGATAATGTAATTAGTTTGCATTCTCTGACCACTGAAGCTGAAGTTCTGGCTGATAAACTGGACGTACAGTGTGGTAAACGGTGAGTGTCTCATTATTCAGTTAGCTAGATGTGACCCTGAAGTGGCGAGTATGAAATCAGCCTAAGATTCCACATTTTACAATGTTTTCCCACAAATTTGAAGATTGATATGCAAATAATTAAGTGTTAACAATAGTAATAGCTGATATGTTATTAATATTTAATAAATAGCTATACGTTGCCTGGTGCCACGCCTAACACAGAGTAGAAACTGGATATTTGTTAAATTTGCAGATAATTAATACCCTGTGTGGTAGATATGCCATTATTTTCTTTATTTTGAAAATGAGGAACTGAAGTTAGGCTAAGTGATCCTCTGACGAAAATCAGATCAACTTCTAAAGAGTTTTGAGTCTAGGCAGAGACTGTGATTTACTATGTTGTGGAATTCCTGATTATTGCAGTACTTCTCTTTGATTTGACTTGGCTTTTCAAGGGCTTGCATCAAGCAGCTGAAGCCATCACTTCTGTTACAAATCATGACTGGCAAACGATTGGGAAGACTAACCCCTGGACAGGTGATAACCAAGCACAGAGTGGCATTTTCTCACTGTTAGTCCTTTGAATGTAAGGCAAAATCTTTCCCTGGGTAGTGTTATAAAACAAGGTGTTTCTAGGGAAGTGCTTATTCCACTGAGCCATCTCTCCAGCCCCATAAAACAAGGTGTTTCTTACAGCTTGATGATCCCAGCAAGTGAGTTGCTTGTCTACACCTTGCCTTGCACAGGCAGAGCCAGAGTTCTGTACTCTAGAAGTCGCTGTTGTATGCATTTTGCTTTAATCTTGCCACCTGGATGAATTTGAGGAAACTATCTTCTTGGTGAGGACTTCATAGACTAATTCACACATAAGCATGAGAAAGTCTTCAATGGCTCTTGGTGTATTTCTTGATTTGAAGATCAAGGAAAAGAAATGCAAGTCTGAAGCTGGATTAGGTTAGGGAGCACCAGTACGGACACACTTTTTGGGTGTTTAATATGTGTTGTCTGCTCAATAGGGACGAATAAGACACAATCAGAATGTAAATTACACATTTACATTTTCAAAAAATATTATAGTAAAACACATATTATCATTAATCCCCTTCAAAATGCTCCCCTTACTTTGAACATATTTATCTCATCCTTGTCACTTTCTGAAGCTGTTCTACAAGTCCTTTTTCATGAGTCTTTACCAGGTGTGTTCAAAAACAAAATTATAACTGCTGCTTAGTGCCATCCAACAGAAAGGCTGACTTGTAAAAAAAAAAAAACCCAGCTTATTCACCAGACTTGGCACCATGTGTTTCATGGCTGTTTCCTGAAATCAAAATGATCGCAAAAGGTAAATGATTTGAATCAATAGAGCGCGGTGAGGCAGCCACAACAGCACAACTAAAGGTATCGAGAGGACCTCCAGAACATCTGCATAAAGTAGAAAAAGTGCTAAGTGTATTCTAAATGAGAGGGAATATTTGAGAGGAACTAATGGTAACTCATCTTTTACCATGATACTTTTCAATTTAAATATTCACTGCATTTTTATCACACCTTGTACTGCCTCATAGATTTTTATAGCAGAAAATAGCACTCAGTTATTTTAAATATTGCTTAGCCATTACTGTATCCCAGGTGCTAGTCTGAATGTCTTATGGTGCTTATATTTTACAACCCTGAACACAACATTATAGACTTTCACAATGGAGGTGCACATCTTTGTAAAGCTGGTTTGGAAAACTATTAGTGTATCAAAGGCTGAACATTTATATACTTTAGGACCCTAATTCTATTCAATATACATATGTGCAAGAAAGATGCATTTATGTGTTCACCTAAAGACAGACCATAGCAACACTGTTAATAATAGTTTTCAAGTGGAAACTTCTCAAATTCCCATCAACCTTTAAATGGGTAAGTAAATTGTGATGTTGTCATGGAATCTTCACACAGTGGAATTCTATGCAGCCATGCAAATAAACCATCTATAACTATACACAAAAGAATAAAGGCATTTCACAAACAATGTTTGACCAATGAATCAGACACAAGAGGCATATTACACAGTAAGGTTTGGAAATAGGTAAAAATACTGTGTTAGACATCAGGTATTGGGTAGCCTTACAGGATGTTGTGATAGGCAAAATTCTAAAGCAGGCACATGATCTCAGCCTCCTACTGTTACTCTGTGGTACAATACTTTCTTTTGAATACAGGTAGAACCTGTGATGTCATGCGCTATCACTCATGTAATTAAATTCCCTTACCAGAGAGATGATCAAAGGTGGGTCTGACCTAATCTGGTAAATTTATTTTTTTCTTATTATTTGTTTCTTGAAACAGGGTCTCATTTTGTAGTTTATGTTAGACTTAAACTGATCATGTAGCCCAAGCTGGCCTTGAACTCATGGTGATTGTTCTGGCTGTCTCTCAAGTACCAGGACGGTAGGCATGCACCACCATACCTGGCTCCTTTTTAGGTACATTATTGAATGAATAGTTACAGAGCAGAGACCAACGAGATTAGAAAGATAAGATGCTTCTGGCCTGGAAGGAAGCAGCCACTGAGCTCTGACTCTGGGCTGTAACACAGCAGGTTATAGAGTAGCCTTAGGGGGCTGATACTTTCCCAAGCCCACAGTAGCAAAGAAGTTATTATGCAGCCACAAGGATGTAAATTCTCACTTCATTAACCTCAGGTCCTCAGTGAGAATCCAGAACTTTGAAGGAGAGTTTGGAGAACCAGGCAGAGGGATTGAGCCACACCCAGTGTCCTGACCCATGGACTCTGAGATGATGAAACTGCATTTTTTTAAGCTGTTCTGTTTGTGGTAGTAACCACCCAGCAAGAGAAAGCCAGTACAGATAGATGGCAGGGCGGGCAGTGGCTGTACTAGGGGTCCTTGAAGTCTCTATAATATTTACATTTGGAAATTTAATTTGTGAAGATTGATTAAGCTGTATGCTTGGGAGGTGTGTGCTTTTTTCTGTTATTCAGTATTGCTACAAACTTTTTATAAAATCCAGGCATTTGCAGTAGGTTGTGTATTTTGGTCTTCAGTGGAGTACATAGATGTCAGGAGACAACCAGACCCAGGCTTACCTGAACCCACTTCAATGTTCTTCAGGTGCCTGGTCATCCTTCTGCCAACTGACTCAGACCTTTAAGATATGTCATCTCCACTCCCCAGGAACCGTAATTATATTTCCACTCATTCCCAAGTAGTTCAGTAGGAGATCTTGTATTGCTATTCCTCTACCACTGCCTCCTAGAGCCAGTACCATTTGCATCTCAGGAAGATTTTGAGTTTTGACTGCTGCTGTGAACAACCCAGAATGAAAGCAGACAAGAGAGAGGTGAGGTTTTACTGGAAGAGGTGTCCATAACTCATTGCTTTCTTTAAAAAAAAAAACCAAAAAATGACAAGAGTCTAATTAGGATACCCAGGTAATATACAATCATCTGGGCAGAGTCCAACAGCTTTGAAAGTTAAAAGTTCTGTGCGGTCAAATAGTTTAGTGGATTAAAACACCTACAAGCAGGTGCAGGGGCTGGAGGTTCT
>PVKA01046896.1:0-14648 GCA_004027165.1 Ctenomys sociabilis | reverse complement strand
TGTGCGTGCGTGCATGTGTGTGCGTGCATGTGTGTGTTTGCGTGGGTGTGCGTGTGTGTGTGCGCGTGTGTGTGTGTCTGGCTCGCTGGCTGGCTGGCTGGCTGGTCACCACTGGAGTGACAATACTGATGCCCCTCCTATGTGCTCATGCAGGAGACTTGGGCTCCTTCCAGGCACTCCTCCAGGGTCCTGAGCCCTGCAGTGCGCAGAGCAGGCCCCCCAGGGCACCTCCAGCCTGCCCCCTCCTGGACTGTCTGAAGTCCCCTTGTGCATGGTGCCCCTGTGTTTTCCTACAGCAGAGAGGGCATCTATATCGGTATACAGAAGAGCACTCGCATCCAAAGGCAGCACAAAAGCCTCCACTGCCCCCCAGCCTGAGACTGAGGCTGATGCTGGTCTCTCTGAGCCCCGTGAGTACCATGATGGGTGAGTCCCCAGGCTGAGCAAGGTGGCATCCCTAGGCCCTGGCTGGCTCCTGGGTTCCAGGTGGATTCACAGGCAGGACAAGGGGTCCACCTCTGACCTTCCTTGGGGTGTTGTCATTGCATCCTTCAAGGGCTGAGGCTTCCCATCCCCTTTCCTGCCCTGGGCCCCAAGACTCTGTCCCTGTGTGCTGTCAAGTATGGACACAGAGCTCTAGCTTCACACAACCTACCCTGCCCGGCTGCATTTCACCACAGATAGCTCCACCACTAACAGCGTTCAGGCTGCCTGGGGCTACAGCTCGCCTGCCTTCTCTAGAAGTTTCCATTTCCTCCTGGATTTTTATTTATTATAGAGGAAATGATCAGCCTTCTGCTCACAATGCCCTCTTCCATGGACATGACCCACAGCACCACAGTTATCCTTAATCCAGTCCCCTGCCCCCTCTTTGGCTGTCCTCATGTGTACAACAAAACCCAGTTTCTACCAGCTTCTGCCCACTGCGCTTAGGTGACAGTTGTCCACCACAGCCGACTCTTCCCAGGACAGCATACATCTCCCCAGGAAATGCTTTTACCATGTGACCTGTTGCCTCACAAAGAGCCAGAACTCTCTGGTGAGGGTGGCTCCTCACTTGAGATCAGAATTCCCTTTTGCGATCTGGCACCAGGACAAATGTTCAAACTGCTGTTCCCAGAAGAATTTAGAGCGGATACCCGGGCTCCCTTTACTTCCAGGGGCAGAATGGTGGCATGGGCTGGGTAGAGAAGCACCCACCCTGTGTGGGCTCCCCACCTGCCCTGATCCCAGCCTTCCCTGGTTCATCCATTCAGCCGCCACACCATGTCTCTGTGTGTTTCCTGCACCACAGTTGCAGCTGAACTATGTCCTCCAGACTCTTCTCTTGCACAGCCTGAGGTTCCCGGCTCCTGTGTGGTTCCTCACCTCTCCTTCTCTTCGGGCCCTTGTTGGTCTGTTCTGGGAACCATCCACAACCCGTCTGGGGCAGCAAACATCTGCTTCCTCAGCCCACAGGCATCTCTCCTGTGACCAGCCAGAGGTTGGTTTCTACACTTACAGTGCACGTCTGTGCTCTCCGTCTCAGAGATGGACAACCAGCTGGTCTTGCCTCTGCAGGAAGACTTGCAGTTGCCTCCCCCAGCCCCTCCCCCCAGGAGCCATCAGTATCATTGGAGAATGAATTATCAAGCAAATGTCCCACCACCCTGATCAGGTTCTCAATTCCCTAAGTCAAGAAAAGCATTTTTTAAATTTTTCCTTCTAATACCTACTAGGGCAGAGGGGACATGACAATGCTGGTCACTGTGTGGGCATTCATCGCTTTCTGTCACCAACCATCCTGTGAAAGTCAATACTTACACACCTAGACTTGCATTCCTGTAAAGCAGCACAAGATTCCTTTTGGTGCTCATATTTCTGGAGAATTAGAAACCCCGTGGCCCATACAATTAAAATGCAGATGAATAAGCACTAGCAAACCCCAGGCCCTCAGGACAGACAGATGCGTGGCGTCCCTGGGGATACCCACCCCTGCGCAGGCTTGTTGTAGGAGACGATTCCTTCCATCATAGGAGCCACTAGGTGCCAGTGTTGTTCTACCAAAATAGTCTACCAAAGGTACAGGTAGTCCCCATTTTTGCGTACCTAGTGTTCTGGAAAGTGGTGGCTTTAAAAAGAAAGAGAGAGGCCTGGTAGGGGGACTTAAGAGTCCTATCCTACACCTGCATGAGCTTGGTCTGGTTGTATTAAACAAACTCAGAGACTGGCTCCAGGGAGTGCAGGTACCCATGGGGTGGAGATAAGTCCACTTCGAGGTGAAGAGTGAAAAATGATCCCTTCTGATACATCCTGGAGCTCACAAAGCACCTGGCCTCTGCTCCTCACAGAGCAAGCACAAAAAGGATGTCAGCATCTAATTTACGATACAAGACCCTGTTGCAGAAAGAACATTCCCCCTCTGAGCTTCCCTAGGTTTCTCTTTTTCCACCTTCCCCCCTGCCTTTGTTCTCATATTTTCCCTTAAGCTTTCCAGTAAAAAAAAATTTCCATGTATAGCAACTGAAAATACAAGCAACTTGTTGGGGCATATCTTGTACCTGAATAAGTACATTAAAATGCCTTGTCTAATTATAATCAATTAGAGGCAAGTTGATACCCAACTTGCCTGTGTTTCTAATAAATTCCTTGGCTACACGCTGTCCCCGTGCCCTGGTATGCACAGAATGCCATGTAAGGGTGACTTGGGACCCACCTGTGGCCGTAGTAGGTGAAGCTGCATACTCACGATCCACGCGGTTACTCCTTCCAAAACAGAGGGCCGAAGGAGGTTTGGCATCAGGAAGGATAAAAGTGGACAACGTGTACCAAAACATGGTGTGCACATGTGCAAGGAAGTGAGGGAATTCAACTTTATTGTAGTTGTTTAACATAAAAGCATAAAATGTATGTCTTCTAAAGAACAGTAAAGCGCAGGTGAATGTTACCAGCCAAGAGTTAGGAGTTGCTTTCTTTTTTGAAAATCTACAACAACCATGACTTCCTGTGGCCGTCTGCAACAACAGTTTACCACACAGCTTTTCATGACCTCTGAGATTTAGGGCTCCTCAGTGGAACAAATATCGTAGCAAACAATAAGGAAAGTTCTTTAAATCCCTGCCCAACTCATCAACAGCAAGCAGAATTACATGCATGACATATGTTTTCTACCCGTTTCCAGTTAGCATATTATTAGAAAACTGCAAAACTACAAAGAAAAACATTTCCAAACATCTCTCTGGAAGAGACAGATTCCTGAATTTTCAAACTCTCATTCTTCAGTCTTTGGATACTGTGTCTACCAATTCCTTTACTCTCTTCTATGGTCTCTGATAACTAAAATCCATATGAAATAGTCCCATTTTATTCTTCATTTTTGTTTATTTTAAACGTATTTCCATGGTTCCGTTTATATTCCAGAAGTAATTATGAACAAGTACTTTGTAAGTATCCCAGGCCCCTAGTCAAGCATCGCCCATAAATAATAAGAAAAGAGCTAATTCCTTAAGGGGCCAGAGTGGAGGGCTGCCTGTGGCTCTGGGGGGGAACTGAGTGCTTACCTACACCCCAGGACTGAAAAAGACAGAAAAGGAAGGAGGGAGTGGGGGAGAAGGAGGAGAAACAGGAGGAGGAGAGGGGTGACTAGGAGGAGAGGGAGGAAGAAGGAGGAGGAGACTGAGAAGGAAAAAGGGGGAAGAAAATGTAGTGTAGAGGAGAACTCAGGGCGGAGGAGGAAGGCACAGGAAAGTGCAGCCTGCTTTCTCTCATGAGAAGAGGCAACGTAAAAGGAGCTGTTAGGAAGCAGGGAAGCAGACTGCGTGCCCTGGGACAGGGCGTGGGGTGGGGGTGAGAGGTGGGGCCGGAGCGGTGGACAGCGGGACTGCGGCGTGTGCCCACCTGCGCCGATTCTCGAGATAAATGCGATCATCATCGCGCGCATTGCCTGCGAAAGGCACTGCTAGCCCACGCTGCAGGCCCTCAAGGCCAGGGACTCAGGGAGGAGTTCACATTGGCTCTCAACACACGTTTTTAACCTCACACTCCGGAGGGACCTGGGGGCCATTTGCAGGCCCTGTCCTTTTAGCCCATGTCGCCTGTCAGCCCTGACCCGGGCTGGGAAGAAGTCTCAAAGCAGGCTCCTCTGGCTCTCCATGACTAGCTTTTCTAGGGTCATGAGAGGGTCAGGCCTGAAGGGGCACAGAGAGGGTCCCCAGGCCATGTCCTGTCTCCACGGGGACCCTGGCATTGGATTTCTTCCTCACCTCCAGATTTCCTGGTAGCACACAAAGCCTCCCTCCTTGCATGAAAGAGGGCAATCCTTAGCTCAGGCCCCCTGAGCTATCCACCCCACTTCCAGATACAGGGGTTGGGAAACTGGGTCTATGGGTCGCTGCTGCTGTAAGTGGGGGGCTCTGAATGGCCCACTGCTCTGCGACCCTTTCAGGCCTGGACCTCCAGAAAGGAACCAGTTTTTCTCCCTCTATTCTTTCCAGAATTTTCTTTGGTTACTTCTTATTTCACACCCAGTGTTTATATTTTTATGAATATATTTATTTAACATATTTATTTTATTACATTTTATCACTTTCATTAGTTTCTATGACTTGTGTGGAATAATGGATTTCAATGTGACATGTTTGTACAGACAAATTAATTTTACCCTTTGTAGTCTCTGTTGCCTCTCATCCCCCACCTCCACCCTCTTCCTTTTTTCTAATGGTCCCCCCTTTCTTTTAAAGCTATCTCTCTTTTATCCCACCCCTTAGATTATATACATGCGGGGAAATAGAAGTGTCTGTCTTTGGAGTTTGGCTTACTTTTCTTTACATAATGCAAAGCACTTGATCTTCATGGTTGAGTGAAATTGGTTCACATAAGCGTGTGTGTGTGTGTAAAACACTGTTTCCACACTTTGCTCATTGCGAACTGTGCCGCAACAGATGTAGCTGTGCAGGCGTCTCTTGTATTGTTTTCCTTGGTAGAATCTTCGTGGGGCACAGGGTGACATTTGTCACCACTATTGTCTAATGGTCACTGTGTAGTATTTAGTCTCATTGCATTTAGCAGGGAGGACCTGTCATTAAATGACCTCTACTACCTTGTTTGCACTAAGAGCAGCCTATAAGTACACGTGCCACAAAAGGAGTCACCAGTGGCCACCAGCAATGGCACTTTGCAAAACTCCTTGAAAAAAGACACAGAAAACCTCTCTGGACAGATAACCACTGTGTTCATCAAAGAAACCCCTAAGACATTCACAGCAAACAGCCCAGAAGTCTGCCTTTATTGTGATGTGTAGCAAATACTCTGTCCGGCGCCGCTCCCATCCCGCGGAAGAAGACACTAAGACACCTTGTAACGGGTTCAGCAAGCCTTTATGGATCGGGATGCAAGCCTCTACATGCGTCCGCTAGCCGCGGCGTCCTACGTGCAAGCAACTATCAGGTGTGATGCAAGCCTCTACATGCGTCCGCTAGCCGCGGCGTCCTACGTGCAAGCAATAATGAACTTCCTGCCAGAGCGAGCTATATAGGTTTCATAGATCAATCACAGTTGTACATGTGTTCACATATCATTGGCAGAGTCACAGAAGTGGCGGGCATTTCCCTAAATAGGCGGGACCCAGGCACAGCAACAAGAACCCGGAAGCCGGATATGGGCGCCATCTTGGCAGACACGATGGGCGGGGGAGCGAGGAGCGGTCGCCATCTTAAAACGGCTCCCGACAATACTCAAGGAACATAAAATTTTAATCTTATGCATCCTTGTCAAGAGAATAAAAAACAAGAAATGTGAGAAATTTTACGTGTAGGACAATTGTAATACAAACTTCAAAATTAAGTATATGAGGAAAAAGAACTACAGATCAAACTTATTTGTGGGCATATGCAGAAATATCCTAACAGAATTTTGGTAAGCCCCAGCCAAAGTTATATTAAAAAGATAAAAATCCAAATTTAGTTCTTCCCAGGAATGTAAGGTTGATTCCAGGTTAGACAATCTATTCCAATGATTCACTACTTTAAAGAGGAAAGCCACATGATTTTTATATTTTATGCCAAGAACACTTTTGTTACAATGACAGCAAGAACCAGTATAAGATGTGACACTGGGCAGCAACATACCCACATACAAAAACTATGTGCTCCAAAGGACTGACCGAGCCAGAACCACAGGTAAACTTCTGAAGGGTATCCCATGAGATCCAACCTACTCTTCAGTCTTTTCATCCACAAAAGATTGAAATGGGGCAATATGATACAGTCTTCATGAACCCAGAACGGAGGAAAACTGAAATGTCCTTTCTAACCCAGGTAGCGAATCTCAGCAAAAATTCAGAAAGGGAAATTAAAGCCTGTGACACTATCGCACAGGCCAGAGTAAGAATTTCTACAAAAGAAAATGTTGGCTCACACATGGAACAAGGAGGATGCATACAAATGCCACCCAAATAGAAAGCTCTCAGAGCTGAGGAATTCAGGGTGTGCAACAAGTTAGAAAACACATCTAGGGAATAATCTGGTCATCTCACTCCTATGTGTGTATCTCAACTCCCAAGAGACAAGCATGCTAATACCTAGCACACTATTCTACATGTTGTGTCCATCTTTCAGCTCACCACCAGTCTGCTCCCCTGAAAAGTCTCCAGCGTCTATGGCCAGAGCTGGGTTTTCTCCATGGCATGTTCTGTCCATGCACCACTGCACATGGGAAATGCACACACATGAATTCCAGGCCATGGTTGCTCCAGGCAGGTCTTAAAAGACCATGAAAGGCGGTGTTTCTGGACTGTCTCATTTGTAATCAATTTGAAGGAGTAATGATGTTTATGATCATAGGATTTGCATGTGCATATGTATCGGAAATATTTCACAATCTAAAGACAGCAATTATCTGTCTGCAGCTAAGGTTGATCCCACAGTCCTTCTCCCTAGAGGAAGACCCTCGGCAGCTTCTGTCCATCCCCCTAGAGACTGTCTCTGCTCACTCCCTGGGACAACTCCGTCTATTTGCATCTGATGCTGCCTGTCTACCTCCATCTCTGTCTCTACTTCTCTCTCCCCTATCCTTATTTCTCTCTACCACTGTCTGATTTCTTTCTAAGCCAATCCCCATCTTTCTATTTACCTATTTTAAAGACAAACACACACACACAGGATGCCCATTCCAGATTCTGCTTTGAAAAGTATGATAATCATATCCCAGGAAGTCGCCTCCGCACCAGTTCCCATCGACACATTTCATTCTTGCTAATGTTCACAAGGACTTCGGCAGGCTTCTAAGCTCGTGATGCGCTCACACCACTCCGCAGCACCTGCTCATGAGAACTGCTTTGCTATTGTCAAGCGTTCTTCCTCACTCCCCACACCTTCTGGGAGACCTGCAGCATAAACCCCAGGAGAGGCCCTGTGGCATAATAGCTGGTAAGTCTAGAGAGCAGTGGATTGTGCTGCAGAGTTCAGGCACCTAAACTGGTTTAATGACAATGGAGTGTCCATCTTTGACAGGTCTAGACAAAAAAAGGGGGGATACAAAGGAAGAATCATGATGTGTGTGTAAACAGTACAGTTAGGATAAATATGCCGTGCTTCTGCATAATTCTATGAGAAGCAAGATTTGCACTAATAGTGATTGGACAAGGTATTACATCAGCTTCTAGTACTATAGACAAACACTAGGAAGATAACAAGTTAGAAAGTATTAATTATTGAATCTGTGATATAATTCAGCTATAAAAAATAAGGTAAGTATATAGCTACACTCTCTTCATTCACTGATTAGAGACATCTGCTATAATAATGCCTATAAGTATAGTGTCATGTATGAACCATGTACGACACCAAAACATTATGAAAACATTTTGTAACATATTGATTTGTCGAATCTGTCCTGTTAATTTGTCTTGAAATTGTCTCATTGCTATTTGTTCTTCAATAAAAATAGCAAAAAAGAAAATCCAAAACAAAAGAAGTTAATGCTAAATATAACATTTCTTGAATATTAGAAATGAGAGAGATAATATATCACATCTCTGCCACTGTCTCTCTCTCTCTCTGTGTCTCTCTGTCTGGCTTTCTGTCTCTGTCTCTTGTTTCTTTCTCTCTTTCTGTGTCTGTCTCTCTGTCTCTGTTTCTCTGGCACTCTCTCTCTCTCTCTCTCTCTCTCTCTCTCTCTCTCTCTCTCTCTCATTTCACCACCTTCTTTTCTCCTTGGGCAAACTGTGGCCTAACATCCTTAGTGCTCCTGTCCTTCCCACCCACACGCTCTCTTCCCTCACCCAAGAACACGTGTACTTCCAAAGGAAACACAGCCCATGCATCCACCTCCACTTTCCCAACACTCACCCAACCACAGGCGATGCTCAGAGGCCTGAGGTGCCCAACATTCAGATTCTACCTTCTACATCCAGCTCTAAAGCTAAGTCTCTATCTTATATTTTATCCTTAAATAAACACATCACTACCTTCGAGTTCCAGCCAATAACAGAGAGAAGATGAAATCATCAGCATTTGAAATCATAGCAGTTAGAGTGCTATACTCTTTGGAAATTGGTTTCATTAGGGCCAGGGAGATGGCTCAGTGGGATAAGTGCTTCCCTGACAAGCACAAGGGCCTGAGTTCAATCCCTGGTTCCACAAAAGAGAAAGAAAGAAAGAAAGAAAGAAAGAAAGAAAGAAAGAAAGAAAGAAAGAAAGAAAGAAAGAAAGAAAGAAAGAAAGAGAAAGAAAGAATTGGCTTCATTGCTCAACATCCCAAAGTTGCACCAACCCCAAAAGTTCACTCTACCATCTCTCTCACCAGTGTTCCCAGGCTGAATCAATTTTTGCCTCTCTTTACCGGCCAAGTGGTGTCAGAAATGTTCCTTATATTCCTGGGCCTTGCCATCCTAAATGAAGTGAATCTTATCCTAATCTACTCATTGTACCTCAGTGTGGGGACTGGAGAGATAGCTCAGTAGAATAAGTGCTTGCCTGACAAGCACAAGGTCTTGAGTTTAACCCCTGGTTAAAAAAAAAAAAAAAATTGTCATCCTGTACCTTAGCCTATTCTTCTCCCTCTTATCTACTTCTAATAATAAAATCCTCTCCCTCAAGTCCCAAGCCTGCTACAGCCTGCTTGGTGATCTCTGTATGCCGGGATCCAGGCACAGCTTGACTGGGTCTTCTGTCTGTTTTTTTGGTTTTTTTTTTTTTTTTTTTTTTTTTTTTTTTTTTTTTTTTTTTTTTTTCCAGAACTGGGGATTGAACTCAGGCCCTTGTGCCTACTAGGAAAGTGTTTATTCTAGTGAGCCATCTCTCTGGCCCTTGGCTGGGTCTTCTGGCCAGGATTGACTAATCTAAATTTGATCAGAATTTTCCCAGTTTTGATCCTGAAAACCTTCATCCTAGGAAATCCCCACAACCCAGTTATGAAACTGAAGGCCACTAACGCAGGTGCTCTTCATGGGAATGGCTAGACCCTTGCTCTGTGTGTCACAGGCTGCCTTCATGTGCCAGCTGAGGGGACCTCTGGAGGTCAACAGGAAGTGGGTCTGCTTCCAGACCACGTGCCCAAGGTGAGTATCCCTTCAGGTTGGCCAAAGTTTTGCCCTCTGTCCTCGTAATGGTGCACCTAGCAACTTGTTTTGTCCCATCAGCAACTGGGAAGGTGGCAGAGAGAGTCTGTAGGCAGGAAGCAACCAGCATCACCCAGGACCCCATGCCAGGAGCACACGATGGCTTTGCCATGCCAGCCCACTAGGGCAGCACAGCCAGGGGAGGCACAGACACTGGGAGGACAGCCTCTAGGATAGCCCTTCTGGGAACCTCACTTGCCCATGACTCTTTCATGGTTTTCTAAATGTTGGTTCTTCACTTGTGTCTGTAATGCCTCTTGTTCTTTACATGTGACTAAAACATGCTTATTCCTCAATCACTAGTCGAAGCTGGTTTCATGTCTACTTTATAAACATCCCTGATCTTATCTCCACCTTCTCCTATTCTCCAGGAATTATTGTTCAACTTTCTGCTCCCCATAACATCAAGTGTATTAACTTAGTGTTAATTATCTATGGCAATTATTTAAACATATTTCTTCTGTACACTGTCAAGTCCCCAAAGAAAGGTCTTTTTAATCTGTTCCTCTAGAGCAGTGTCTCTTTTATCCCATGTCCAAAAGGACTCCCCCAAAACCAACAGATGAGACCATCAGTGCCATCTGTCCTGATGTAACCACCTCTCCAGAAGGCACGTTAGGGCAGGAGTGTCTCCCAGGTTGGGACTGCAGCCCCATGGGACATGAATAACTCCCAGCCACTCTCAGAAGGCAGGGATTACATCAGGGAGGTGATCGAGTGCTTAGTCACCGCCTGGCCCTTCACACCCTGCTGTTTCACCTGCTCTCAGTGTTCCTGGGGGAAGAAAATCCCAAGAGCTGTCAACCCCATGCTGTGTTTCTAACTAATTCGTCACCATGGTTGGAGTCACGGCTTGGCTCCTCTTGATGTGATATTTATCAGTCAACGCACCATCGCCTGGTGGTTTTGTTGAGGCCTGCTGAGGACACAGAGATACAAGGCGTTTGCCACAGTGCAAGAAATGCATACTCCGTGTTCAGGTGCATGCTGGAGGAAAGAGCCAGCACTCCAATGCATGATCATTTGGGGAGAAAGAGAGTATGTGAGTATAGACGTGCTACTCTAACACACACCTGGAAGGACATCACAAAAGGGTTGGAAGTCTACCGTGGCCTTTGATTTGTCTTCTGTTGGAAAGGTGGCACTAGCTGGAGCCATTTGGAGAGATTAGTAAATGAATACATAGAGCCACAGGATATATTTTTGGACCCAGCGGAGTTTGGTTGTTGGAGTTTGGTTTTGCCAAACACAGTGAAAGGGCCCGTCCAAGTGAACGTGAGGGACAGCCAGCTTTTACCAGGAAGGGCAGGTGGTCCCAGCGTTGCTGCCAGGACAAGGGCAGGACCTGTCTTCCTCAGAGGAGAATGTGTCTATATCTGAAATACAAAAGCACCAGATTATAATTTTATGCTTTGCACTCTATCCCCAAGACAGGCATAGAATCTTGTATGAGGGTAATTAAGACCATCACTTATTAAATAGGCTGTTGTATAAATGCACTGCATAAAATGAGACAACCACTGAAAACAAATGAGGACAGTTTATAGGAATTGAAAAATTTGTAATATGATAGTCAATGAGCAATAGTAAAGTTATATTACTAATGAGTAAGATAATATAAATTATGATATACATTAATATTACACATAATGTAATTGTATAATACATTGTCATGTATAATACATACATAATCCCATCATTGGAGCGAAACAGCAATACATACAACTTTAAGGAGGAGAGGCTGTTCCAGCTTTCAGTTTCGGCTTGCTAGCAGGCAGAAGCAGCACAGTGGAAGAAGATGGGAAGAGAAGCTGCTCATCACGTGATTACCTGGAAGCAGAGAGAGATGGGAGGAGCCAGAGACAGGAATCCACCCTCCTAGATCCCCACAGCAAGTCACAAACTCACCTCAAATAAATCTACTGAGGAACACAGAAGTCTTTGCGGGGTACCTTTAGCTCCAAACCTTGACAGCAATGTGTGTAATTGTACAAATAATACAATATCACAGGAAGCAGACTTTTCTACTGACATTTCTGACAACCCCAACATCGCAGACTTTGTGAAAGTATTTCTTTATTACTTCTACTTCATTTCTATTTTTTTGTTTGTTTATTTGTTTGTATTTTAGGGAAGGGTCTACAGGCATTCAGGGTCTCACTAGATCGGACTCATAGAGATCCATCTGTTTACAGCCTAACAAGAGCTGAGATTACAGGCATGCGCCACCATGCCTAGTCTCAATCGCCATCTCAGTAGGCCCCTGGGGAGGGGGCAGGGCAGGCATGGCAGGCCAGGGATCAAACCCTTGGCCCCTGCACCTGCTTCAGGTGCTTTAATCCAATGAGTTTATTTGACCAGCCCCTTCAGTTCTATTTCTGACAATGACAAATTACTTAGCTACTTACTCGTTAGCTTCCATACTGAGCTAACTCAAAAGGCCAACCCGTATTTCTGTGAGGGAAAAGTAAACAAGACAGAGCGGAGAGAGTGAGGAGGCTGCATCTGGCTCCCGCTCTCACAGCCATTGCAGTACACTGAGCTCCATAGAGACAGCGCGGGGGCAAGTGAGAGCCGGACAGGTGCTGGGCGACTGTACCTCGCTGAGGAAAACAAGTAAACATGGGCAAAGGAGATCCTAAGAAGCCGAGAGGCGAGCTGTCATCCTGTGCATTCTTTGTGCAAACTTGCCGAGAGGAGCACAAGAAGAAGCACCCAGGTGCTTCCGTTAACTTCTTAGAGTTTCCTAAGAAGTGCTCAGAGAGGTGGAAGACCATGTCTGCTAAAGAAAAAGGAAAATTTGAAGATATGGCAAAAGTGAACAAGGCTTGTTATGAAAGAGAAATGAGAACTTACATTCCTCCTAAAGGAGAAACAAAAAAGAAGTTCAAGGACCCCAGTGCACCCAAGAGGCCTCCTTCAGCCTTCTTCTTGTTCTGTTCTAAGTATCACCCAAAAATCGAAGGAGAACATCCTGGCCTCTCCATTGGTGATGTCACAAAGAAACTTGGGGAAACGTGGAACAACACTGCAGCAGATGACAAGCAGCCCTATGAGAAGAAGGCTGCTGAGCTGGAGAAGTATGAAAAGGACATCACTGCCTACCGGGCTAAAGGAAAACCTGATGCAGCAAAAAAGGGAGTTGTCAAGGCTGAAAAAAGCAAGAAAAAGAAGGAAGAGGAGGAGGGTGAGGAAGTTGAGGAGGAAGAAGAGGAAGAGGATGAGGAGGATAAAGAAGGGGACGATGATGAATAAGTTGGTTCTAGCGCAGTTTCTTTTTTTTTTCTTATGTATAAAGCATTTAACGCGCCTGTACACAACTCACTCCTTTTGGAAGAGAGAAAAAAGAAATGTAAGGCTGTGTACAATTTATTTTTAAACTATACACTGTCTTTTTTTAATAAAATTGACACACTACTGAATGTGTCTTTAAATAGCCCTGTCCTGCCGGTATTTTCAGGAGCCACTAACTTTGCTTGGTAGAGTATGGGGGGGGGGGGGGATTGGCCTGGAAATTCAAAGCAGTTTCTTGTTGGTGCACAGCACTTTAGTCATATATGGGACAGTAGTTTTTTTCATCTTAAGTTATCTCTGGTGCAGCTTATATGAAATATTTGTTGTTCTGTTAACTGAACACTACTCTGTAATTGCAAAACAATAAAGTTGATATTGTTGATACTCTGAACGCTTCTAAGTAAATACAATTCTTTTCTTTAAAAAAAGAAAGAAAAAGCAAACGAAAGGGGTGCAGTTTATGAGCATTCTATTTTGTCTTTTCCTTCCCAGTGCGGTGCTAACACACACAGAGCTTTATAAAGTTAAATCAGGCCCCGTGTCTAGGGTGGGATGTATTCCAAGACCCCTGACAGATGCTGGCAGCCAGGGATTATACTCAACCCTACGTGGACTTGGTTTCTCCTACATGAGAATATCTATAATAAGCTTAATGTATTACTTAAGCATAGAAGTAGATTGACAAAAATAGCTAAGAATAGTATATAACCACTACAACAATAAAACTGTGTTCTGGTATCCATAACAAAGAATGGCAGGTTCTCTAAATCCAGGTATTGAAGCCTTGTGGCAGGGCATACAGTGTGGATACACTGCTTAAAGGGACAAGAAGGAGCCAGATGGTGAAAGATTTTTCACACTACTTGGAACAATGTACAATGTAGAAGGTGTTAATTTGGTTTAATTTCTAGAACTTTCTGTGTAATATGTTGAGACTAAATTGATAGCAGGGAACCGAAACTAAAACAGGGAGAGCAACTATATTTATCTAATCTTTTACTTCCTATTTTGTCCAGTGAGATTTGCATTTGGGACACAGTCAAGTTTTCACTTTGTGGCACAGACTCCAGAGGGTTCTGTCAAAGCCAAGAGTCCTGCTTTCATCACCATGTACTGAGCAGACTGTGTCCCCCCCTGAAAGCCTCCCACACACAGCCTTTTCATAAACCTTCCACTCTTGCGCAAATCGTGAAAACTGCTCCTCTGTTTGGGAAATTTTTTGTCTCCATGTACTTATACAGAATGCAGTACGTGGGGTTAATGTGATCATCATCACCATCACCATCATCTTCACCATCATCACCATCACCATCACCACCACCATCATCATCACCATCATCTTCATCACCATCATCACCATCATCTTCATCATCATCACCATCACCATCATCACCATCATCATCACCGTCATCTTCATCATATTCACCATCACCATCATCATCATCACCATCACCATCATCACCATCACCATCATCATCATCATCATCACCATCACCATCAACATCATCATCACCTTCATCATCACCATCACCATCATCTTCATCATCACCTTCATCATCACCATCATCTTCATCATCATCACCATCACCATCACCATCACCATCATCATCATCACCATCACCATCATCACCATCACCATCATCACCATCATCTTCATCATCATCACCACCACCATCACCATCACCATCATCACCATCACCATCATCATCACCATCATCTTCATCATCATCACCATCACCATCATCATCATCACCATCAC
>PVKA01046895.1:0-14650 GCA_004027165.1 Ctenomys sociabilis | reverse complement strand
CATAAATCTGGGATGCTTTTTATGTAAACATTCTTAAATAACAATAGTGACAGTGACTTATTTTCTACAATGGTCAGAGCCAGTTTCTGAGTAAGAATATTTAATAATGATTCTACACAGTCTCTCTGTCTTTGTTCCAGCACTTAGGTAGCTTTCTAAATTTCTAGCACAGTGAAGCATCTCCAAATACTGTAATACTGTTCTTTTAAAAATGACCTCTAAGGTTTGGGGACATAGTCCAGTGACAGAGTGCCTGCTTGGCACGTGCAAGGTCTTGAGTTTGATTCCCAGTACAAAAAAAAGGTCACTGGTACACTAAGGTATCTGAAAAGGATTCTGACACAGTGCTTATAAAGTTACTTTAAAATAAAGGAGTGGGGCTGGGGTGATAGCTCAGTAGATAAGCATTTGCCTGGCAAGCACAAGGGCCTGAGTTCAATCCTCAGTTCTGCCTAAATAAATAAATAAATAAATAAATAAATAAATAAATAAATAAAGGAATACTTTTGGAGAAACTTCTGAAGGTTATTTCCCCTGTCCAGACAAATACAGACTCCAACAGAACTTTGGTTATAGTGTATAAGAACACTGGAGCCTAATCCCTGGAGATTTACCCTAGTTGGTGCTCCTCTTGAGAACCTAGCTCAGAGTTATAGGACTCAACATTTCAGTGGCAGACCAGGATTTAAAAAATCACACTTTGTTGTCTGATTTGAAGGGCATTATGTTTTCCTGTACTCAAACAAAATATGTTAGTTAGCTTTGAGTCACTGTGACAAAATGCTTTAAGCAACTTGAAGATTTATTATGGCTCATGGTTTCAAAGGTTCCAGCCCGTAGCCCCTTATCCCTGTTACTTTATGACCTATGGTGAAGCAGAGGATCATTGTGGAATTGAATGATAGAGCATGTCTATTTACCTTATGATGGCTAGGAAGCAGGGGGGTGGGTCTAAAGTCATTCAAGGATACACCTCCAATGATGTCACTGCCTTCCATGAAGTCCTACTTCCTAAGGGTTCCTCCCCTCTCAACAGTCCCATAGGCATAGACTTTTGGAGCCATTTCAGGTCCCAACCATACCAATAGAGTTAATAATTCATAGTTCTTATTAGATAGAAAGAAACATTAATCAGGATATAAATTATTGTAGACATATAATAACTACTGAATAGTACAAACGCCAATGATATATCCTGTAAACTAAGCCTATATCATTAAAATAAAGTGATTAGTGGAAGGGGTAAAGAGGATGGCAAAGGGAGAAGGAAAAAAAGAGAAATGAAGAGGAGGGAAGGGAGAAATGTGTATTGTGGTACAGAAATAGATATTAATTTAAAAAGTCATACTTCTCCTAAGGAGGACCCTATTTGCACAATTAAATGAAAATGAGAAGCTGACAAAAAGTCTGTTATAAAAACAACTGCATGAGGATCAAATATTATAAGGACTTTTTGCTATCAGAGGGATCAAGATTAAAGACTGCTCAGGTAAGCAGTCTATCAAGGTAAACCCTAGGGCTCAAACTTTGTCTTCTCTTTTCTCAGAGGAGCAGAGCCAATTTTTAAGTACAAATCCATTCATTTTACACAAGAGAAACAAAGGGTGACTTAAAACAGGAAATAAAAAATAAAGGAAATTTTGGAGAATGGACAAGGTGAAGGAGTACGAGACACCAAGAATGTAGTAGAAGTGTTGTAGAGTCATCTCCTCTACAGGACACTGAAACCATAAAGTCGTTGTAGAGCCCACCGAGGCCCAAGGCAGCAGCACAGATCTACAGTCCCAGGTTCTCAGGAGGCTGAGGGAGTGGGATCACTTCTGCCCAGAAGTTTGAGGCTCACCTCACATAGCGAGATCAAACTCAGACAGACACACATACATGCACGCACGCATGCACGCAGGCACAAATGCACATACAGAACAACAAATGCATATGGTAGCCCTACCAGAGATAACTTTGTAAAAAGCAAATATAAAATTCACAAAGTGTTTGTGGAAATGGTTTCTTTATGGAAACACTGAATGAACTAAAGGAATTCTTATAGGGTGATATAAAAGGGAAAATGAAGCTACCAGATCTGCAAAACTCTGCGGCAATGCTGGGTTGGGGCCCATGTGCAAACCTGCTGAGTTACCATGGTGCTTCCCCAAGATGGCAAGGAGCCCAATCAACTACTTGTCCCCCTCTTCTTCCCATCCCTTCCACCATCGCTTCCTGCATGCACCAAGAGAGCTTCAAAGAGCCATTGCCCCACCATCATCCTGCCTCCCAAAGTCCCTCCCCAACCAGACAACTACAAAAGGAGCTGCCTTCCTCTGTCTGATTAGAGGATTAGCACATGTCCTTGTCTGCAGCCCTCCTGTGCCTCCAATAAAAGCCTCTTTTATCTTTTCTATTGTGCCAAAAAGCCTAACAGACAACAGAACATATTTCCAGAGAAATTTATAGAATCCTTTCTGAAAATGTTAGGACTAAATTGGTTATGCATAAAGTTGAAATAATTTACATATAAAGCAGACTGAAGTTATCAAAACCTACTGTCTTAGTTACTTTTCTTGTTGCTTGAACAAAATACCTGACACCCAAAGTTAACATTCTAAAGTTAGAGAAAGAATGGTTTATTTAGCTCACAGTTTGTAGAGATTTGTAACGCACACTGGCTTCATGGTGGGCAGAGTGCAGCAAGAGCAACAAGGGGCCTGAACCACATCGCTCCGCCCCTACTTACCGAGATGACAGGGCAGGTAACACACGCTTAATCTCAGTGCTCTTGACCCTAGCGCTGCACCCTGGACCAACTCCAGCATCTCACAGTCCACATCCAGGCACTCCCGATAAAGCCTGTGCTATGACTCTATGAGGCTTTGGGGGGACATCTTGACATAAGCCACAATACTCACTATCTTCTTTTGTATCTTTTAACCTGTGGTTGAAATGATTCCATGACATGCTTTCATCAAAACGCTTCATGTTTTAAAATATTACACCACATTAGAAATAATAATTTCAGGTGCTGAATTTAAATATATCCGTGAAACTCATTCATGTGTATGAGTTTCATTAAGTTCGGTGAAGCAAATAAAATCTGCTGCTATGAAAGGGACCTTTGACAGCTCATAATTACATAAAAATAAATGCAGCAGTGGAAGAGTAGAACAAAATTAAGATGTCAGACTTGATGGATCTCATAACTAAAATGTGTAAGAAGCACTGTAAAACTGAGTAACTTTTGATGTTTGGTGTGGTTACAATGGTAATGAATAACACTGCTACCTCTTGCCAATGATTATTTAATTCTTTACAAATCATGTTAGTAGATCTCTGGAAACAACAGACTAAAATATTTTAAAGTCTTCTTAAAATTGCAATTCCATTTGATTCAAACCCCAGAATAAATCTGTACATTAAAGTAAATGATTTGCTCTAGGGGGTGGGAGATAGCTCAGTAGAATAAGTGCTTGCCTGGCAAACACAAGGTCCTGAGTTCAATCCCTGATACCACCAAAAAAAAAAAAAAAAAAAAAAAAAAAAAAGTAAATGATTTGCTCCAATGCTTACAATAAAAATTACAATTTTAAAATTAGAAGTGCCATTATTGAAATGAAAATTTTAGCAATAATGTATAAATTGATATCTTCTACATTTTCAAATAGGGTTATGACTGAGGCAAAAAAAGGGGGGGCAGAAATAAAAATTAAGATTGGAAGGTTTTAATATAGTAATTCAAGCCCTAACTCTTTGTGGAGATTTTGAATGGATTTAAGTGATCGCCTGTCCTCACTGCAGCTATCAGAGCCTTGAGCTCCCCAAGGCAGAGAAGAAATACCCCACATTCCCACCAACACCAGAGTCTTAGGGACCCTGCATATAAGGAGATAGACCTTTCTCTTAATTGCCTTTCTCTCATTGCTGGGACAAAATATCCAGCACCCAAATTTGAAGAAAAAAAAAGGTTTATTGGGCTCACAGTCTTGAGGTTTCAGCCCATAATCTGCTGGCTCCCTGCAGGGTGGCATGGCAAGAGGGCAACCATTCACGGCAGCAAAAGACAGCAGAAGCAGCAAGAGTCTTGTAAGCAGGCTACCACCCACCAGGGTAGGTGTAGCCCTCACACCATCTCCCTGTCCTCCCTTTGCAAATAATGAAGATGTTAAACTTAAGTCCCTGGCTCCCTACTGAGACCTTTAGTTAAATTTCTAAATTCATCAAGTTGACACAGTGTATCCACCATTACAGCCACACACCACTGACAAAGGCACATCATGGGCCCTTGAAAGAGAAAAAAGGCCCCATCTCATCCCACTAACACTGAAGCCCAGGGTACCCCAAAGGTGACAAGAAAGGCCTTGCGAGCCTCCTGTCCCCACCAACATCAAAACCCCAGGCACTCTAGATAAAGAGATAGTACCCATGCCACCCACGACTGACATCAGTGTGTTATGGGCCCTGGAGAAGAGGATTCGGACTCTATTACTCTATTCCACCCCCCACTGGCATTGGCACCTCGCATGCCTCTGGCACAAGATAGCAGAGGTGAAAACCAAAGCATGACCAAAGTGGGGCTGAGGCTGACACCCAGCAGTAGAGTTCTAAGGATTCCAGGACTACAGTGTTAGTCTTCAGAGGGAGAGACAGTCTTGAGAGACAGGCTTGCAGAGCGAAAGAGTGAGGCAGAGAGCTCCTGAGATGCCCTGAAGAGCTCAGAATCAGGGCACAGAGATCACAGTACTCATATACTACAGTGGAAGCAGGTTTGTTAGGTATAACCTTCAAAGGCAGGGATCTGAAGGACACAGAATTCTGTCCAGTGCTCTCCTCAAGCTTTTGTGCTGTTTCCTACATCCATGAACTAGTTGTCTGATTCACTATAGGTCACTACCTGAGTAGTCTAAATACACTACGGGCCGGGAAGATGGCTCAGTAGAATAAGTGCTTCCCTGGCAAGCGCAGGGGCCTGAGTTCAAGCCCAAGATTTGAAAAAAAACTACACTAAAATCATGGACCTCTCTGAGGATTAGGGTGGTTCATGAATGGTACTTAGGGTTTGTTAGGATCTAGTTCATGTTTAACACTATTGTTATTACTAGTTTTACCATTATTCAAGGTGACATAGTCAGTGCTGTTAGCTGGTTTTGTCTGTATCCCAGTATCCAGGTTGACTGAGGGTCATAAGCAACACTGAGCCTCATTCCAGTGGCGGTAGGTACAGGGTCAAAGAAGCTGCAAGCCCCAGTACAGAAAAAAAAAAAAAAAGTAGAAACATGTAAAACCAAGACAATAAAGTATTTCCTTGACGGTGCATTTCTATAATCCTAGCCCTTAGAAGGCTCAAGTAGGATGCAAAATGGAGGCCAGCCTGGGCTGCAAAGTAAGGTCAAGGTCATCTTGAACTGTATAGTGAAACCCTATCTCAAAAAGACCCCCAAAAAGTCTCCGAAAATTCCAAGCTGCCCCAGAGCAAATCCAGGGGTATCAAGAGAGAAAACTCACGCTGCAGAAATGTCTCAAAGGGTGTCAATAGAGGTAGTAACACTGCTCAAAAGCTGCTGAGCAAATTCAAAGAAGATATAACTAAAGAGATAATGAACCAGATGAAACAAGTCACCAGCAAGTCTGGAGAGGACACTAACAAGTATCTAGTGAAGTTTAAGAAAAGATATAAAACATGAAAGTCCAGCATAAAAAAATACATTGACAATGTCCCCACCATAAATTCAGAAGATTAAAAACAGTTGACCAAAACCCTGGGTAGCAGAAGTCTCAAATGTCTCACCCTTTGAGACATTTCTGCTGTGTGATTTTTCTCTCTTGATACCCCTGTGTTCAATTTGGGGGAGCTTGGAATTTTTGGAGACTGTTGGGGGTCTTTTTTGAGATAGGGTTTCACTATGCAAATCAGTGTGAAGATAGAGTATCAAATGAAGAAGGCAAGGTTGTGATTAGTAATCTGTTAGTGAAACATATCTTATGAAAAACAACTTCTAAAATCACTTCTTGGAAGGTAGCATTACTCTGATCCCAAAACCAGACAAGGATCAAACCAAAAAGACAGCTTCAGGCCCATTTCACTTATGAATATATGTGCAAAAGTCCTCAACAAGATACTGGCCAATGGAATTGTCGCAGTTACTCTTCTCTCATTGCTGGGACAAGGTACCCAAAACTCAGAATTAATGAAGACAAGGTTTTTTTTAGCTCACAATTAGTGGAGGGTTCAGTTCATACACAGCTGGCTCTAAGGCAGAGAGTAACACATGGCACAGAGCAATCTCTCATAGTAGCTACAAAGAGCAACAAAGCAGAGGGAAAGGGAACAACTCTGGCAACTAGCTGGCCTCTTTCACCTCCTTACATTGTAATGAAGATTACCCACACCAGGGACAGGTGTATCATTCACACCCACAATCTGAAGAAAAGCACTCACACCCACAATCCAAGCATTAGATCAAGAATCAATCACAGGGCTAGTGAGATAGCTCAGCCAGAAGACTAAGTACCTGCTAAGGCAAGCATCAGGACCAGGATTTGATCCCCTTCACCACATACTGCTGGCGCTGCCTTCAGGGTATGCTGAGCCAGCCACTGAGTCTGGATATGGTGGTGCACACCTGTAATTCCAGTGCTGGGGAGGCGAAAAATAGAAGGATCACTACAAATCTAAACTGAATACTGAGACCCTGTACCAAATATATTTTTAAGAAAGAAAAGAAAAACAAACAGCCAGGTGTGGTGGTGCATGCCTGTAATCCCAGCGCTCAGAAGGCTGAGGCAGGAGGATTGTTGTAAGTTCAAGACCAGGCCTGACCTACAAACCGAGCTTAAGGCCATCCTGAACTGCATAGTGATACCCTGTCTCAAAAAGACAACAAAGAAAAAGAAAAGAATCAATCACAAATTCCAGAAGCCACCCCATGACCTCATGAGGCTTTGAGAGGTCCATTAGACACAACCCATAACAAGAATGCAACATCATAAGAAAGATCATACACCTTGATAAGTGGGCTTGATCTCAGGGATGCAAAAATGGTTCAACATACACAAATCAATAAATATAATTCATCACATAAGTGAGAACAAAAACCACACTATCATCTCAGTAGACACAAAAATGCTTTTAACAAAATGCAATATCCATTCATTATTTTTAAAAACTGAAGAAAAGAGAAGGACCTTATTTCAGTCTCACAAAAACCATTATGACTAACCTACTACTAACATTATATTGAATGGGGAAAAACTAAAAACTTTGCCTCTTAAATCAGGAACAAGATAAGCATACCACTATATTCAATGTAATCCTCAAGATATTGCCCAGGTCAATCATCAAAGAGGATAAAGCAAAGGGAATATGTATAGGAAAGGTTGAAGTTAAAATATTATTTGAAAATGACATGATACTTTATTTACAAGACCCCCAAAAATTTCAAACCAAAAGATTCTTGTAACATGGCTCATCAATGTAGCATGATATAAAATAAACACATGAATGTCTACAGCATTCCTATAGCCTAATAATGAATTCCTTGAAAAGGAAATTAGAAAAACAATACCATTTAAAATAGCATCAAGTAGAATTAAATACTTAGGAATTAACCTAATCAAGAAGGTGAAAGATCTCTGCAATGAAAATTATATGTATCACTCTAAAAAAGGAAATTGAGGAGAACATCAGAAAATAGAAAGGTATCCCCTGTTCTTCAATCAGTCAAAGTGGCTATACTTCTAAAACTAGTGTGCCAGTTTAATGCAATCCTAGTAAAACACCAACAGCTCTTTTCATAAATCTAGAGAAAAACAATCCTAAGTGTCACATGAGACCAGAAGGAATCCAGAATAACAAAAGCAATGCTGTATAACAAGATCAAGGTAAGAGGCATCAAAATTCTAGACTTGAAGTTACACTACAAAGTTACTATGAATAAAATAGCATGTTACTAGAAGAAAAATATACCTATGAATCAATGGATGAGAGTAGATGTAGCAGAAAGAACCCCATGTGCATTCACCTATTTGATCTTTGACAAAGGGGCAAAAGACATACACTGAAGGAAAGATAGTCTTGTTAATAAACAGTGCTGGGAAAATTGAATATCCACATGCACAAGATTTGAGTCTTGACCCATATCTGCTATCATGTACTAAACTAAAATCAAAATGGATTAAAGACCTAAATGTTAAAGTAGAAGCACTTAACATGTTGCAAAATCAATTGTGTAAAACACTCAAAGACACAGGCATAGGCAAGGACCTTCAGGAAAGGCCCTCACTGGCATAAGAAACAGTAATGAGAATCAACAAACTGTCGGGAGCCATTCCAAGATGGCGACCGCTCCTCGCTCCCTCGCCCATCGTGTCTGCCAAGATGGTGCCCATATCCAGCTTCCGGGTTCTTGTTGCTGTGCCTGGGCCCCTCCTATCCAGAGAAAAGCCCGCCTTTTCATGATCCTACCAATGCCATTTAAACACGTGTATAATTGTGATTGGTCTGTAAAGTCTATATAGCTTCTTGTATCAGGAAATCCGCCATGCTTGCACGATAGGAGCCGCGGGTAGCGGACACATGTAGAGGCTTGCATCCCACTCGATAAAGGCTTGCTGAACCCGTTGCTGAGTGTCTGAGTGTCTTCTTCCGCGGGACGGGAGCGGCGCCGGACAACAAACCAGATTATATCAAATTCAAAGCTTCTACACAGCGTCAAAAGAAACAATCAACAGAGTAAAGAGACAACCTACAAAAGGGGGTTGGGAGGATTGCCTGTCTGCTCATTGTACCGAGGACTAACATCTAGAATACATAAAAAATCCTCAAAAATATTAGGTATCCCCAAAACAAAAGACCCAAATAAAGACACCTGCAATAGACATCCTCAGAACTATAAGTGGCCAATGATCACTTGAAAATATGATCAACATTGCTGGCCATTAAACAAATTAAGTTAAAACTTCATTGAGTTTCCATTTTACCCCAGAAAGAATGGCCATCATCAAAAGAATTCAATAATGATTACCAGTGAGGATGTGGGGAAAATCAGCTCTTCTACATTGCTGGTATGAATGTAAATTGGTATAAACACTATGGAAATCATTGTGGAGAGCCTTCTAAACATTAAAAATAGGAATTTCTTTTGATCCAGTTGTCCACCTTTTAAGTATCCTCTCCACAAGATTAAAATCATCACATTATAGGGATATATGTGTACTCATATTTACAGCAGCAAATGGCATAACAGATTGTTTTTGTTTCCGTTTTCCTGCTCTGAAACTTTATTTCTAATTTAGTTCTCATCCACACTCACTGTCTGGAGATTTCTGAACGTTGGAACAGTGACATAGGTTACCAAGCTTGTTTGGTGAATCCTCATTCTCATTCTGTTTCCTGAACAGCCGTACTCAGATATGATATGAGACGTTCCTTATTCCTTTGGCCCAGACAGCTTTGCTGAAGCCTGGTGTTGATGTGCACGTCTGAAGTCCCCATCTTCTTCATGGCAAACTTCCAGATCTTCTTTAGTTCCCCAGGGAAGCACTTCTTGAAACCCATTCCACGGATGCTCTTGTGAGTGTAGGTTATGTACTCTTGGTCACCATTTCATTGATGGCAGAATGGCCCTTCTTCTTCTCATAACTCTTCTTTGTGGGAGTCATTCTGACAGGCACAAGTTGGAAAGGAAAAGAGCAGTGCAGTTAGATCTTGAAAATAGCATGTATGCCCATCAGCAGTTGAAAGGAATACACAGTGGAGCACTACTCTGCCATGAAGAAAAATAAGTTTTAGGCTTTCATAGGGAAGTATATGCAATTTGAGACCATATGTTAAATGAATAAGTCAGGCACACAAGTGTAATATCACACGGTTTCAGATAGATAGATAGGTAGATAGATAGATAGATGATAGATAGATAGATAGATAGATAGATAGATAGATAGATAGATAGATGATAGATAGATAGATAATAGGTAGATAGATAGATGATAGATAGATAGATAGATAGATAGCTAGATAGATAGATAGATAGATAGATAGATAGATAGATAGATAGATAGATAGATAGATGATAAATGTAAATGTCTTGGCTACTGTTCTCTCATTGCTGGGATAAAATACCCAACACCCAAACTGCAGGAAGGAGAGGTTTATTTAGCTCACAGCTGGTGGAGGTTTCAGTCCATACTCAGCTGGCTCCAAGGCAAACTGGCACATGGCAGAGGGCAGCAGTTCATGGTGTCAGCAAAGAGCAAGAGAACAATGGGAGTGGCAGCAGCTCAGGCAGTGAGCTAGCCTCTCCCCCCCCACCTTACATTGTAATGCAGAGTATCTACTCTGGGGCAGTCACACCTATAATCCCAGCATTGGATCAAGAATCAGTCACAAACTCTAGAAGCTGCCCTATGACTGGATGAGCCTTTGGGGGTACAATTAGGCACAAACCATAACAGTGCAGAAGAGATCTAAGTAGGAAGTAGAGAAGAGGGAAGTTCTGAGAATGCCCTAAACTATCTATTCTGTCATTTCAAAAGTATTTTTAAGGTAAATGCTAGTTTGTTCCATTTACTATAGTTTTTGTTCATTGAAAAAGAAAAATTTGCCCATTTGTTTGTTTCTTTCTTATGAAAAACTCCTTTTGTCTATGACTTGCCCTGAGTAACATTTTGGCCATTATTTTAGGCTCACCATACACAGTATATTAACCACTGTTTATCTCAGATAGATGATAGATAGACAGATAGATAGATAGATAGATAGATAGATAGATAGATAGATAGATAGATAGATGATAGACAGATAGATATTTTCTGCAGGATGTTTAGGGTCTCACTACTACATCAGATTCATAGTGATTCTCCTGTTTACAGCCTCCCAAGTGCCAGGATTACAGATGCACACCATCATGCCCAGTCTCAATCACCATCTCAGTGAGCCCCAGGGGCAGGGGCAAGGCTGGCACAGCAGGTGCAGGGGATCAAACCAGGCCCCTTTGCCTGCCTGCAGGCGCTTTAATCCACTGAGCTATTTGGCCAGCCATCTCTAATTCTTTTGTTGTGAAATTTTGTTTTACTTTTTCACAGAAGAGTGTTTTATATTTTCTTTGATAATATCTACTTGTATTATGCTGAAATTAAAATCAATTTACATTCATAAAAAATAAATGATTTCCTAACTGCTGATTCACCTCTTCACATTAAGCTCTGATCATGAACTAAAAACCCCTGCACTTTGAAACTAAAAGCCACATATAGGATTAATGTGCTCCCTTAGTCCTCCATGACCCCTTCTTGCCCAACCCCCAGCCTCCCTCTGCAGATGCCTCTTCCCTCTGGGGACAGTCTTTGTCCTGGTCATCAGGTATTGAGAAGATTGATTGGGAGGCAAATTAAGTTCTCATCTAGGAATAGTTTAGCAAAGCCCAGTCTACAGCCCCTTCCCCACAGCAGCATCCCTGAAGGTCGCAGTCACACCCACAATCTGACATTGTTTGATCATCAGTGAAATCGGGGAAATAGTCATCTTAAAAGTAACTACACATCAGCGAAGGAAACTTGCTAGGAACAAATAAAAAGTGACACATGTGGTATATGTACATATATTTTTATTTTCAGAAAGCAAAGCCCACATAGGTATACCTTTTGTGTATGAATCAGGTCAAAATGTACCACATAGACATTCATTTAAAAAATAGGCACAAAACATCCCACAGCTAAAAAAGGCTAAGGAAGTCTCTTATTTTAGTTATTTTATACAATTCACAAAGTTAAAGGTTAAACATGGTAAATCAAATCTGAAAGTAAATTCAACCTTGAATTGAATCACATAGCCCTTCATATACCAAATTTTATAACCTCATATTCAACCAGTACCACATCCTGGAGGAAAAAAGCATCTGTACTGAGTATATGCAGTGACTCTTTTGTGTCATTCTCCCCTGACCAATACAGCATAACTATTTATATACCATTTACAATGTATTATGAGTAACCTAGACACAGTTTAACATATACAAGAGGATGTGAACAAATTATATGCAAACACCACCATTTCATATAAGGGACTTGAGAATTCTCAAGTATCATTGGTGAGGAGTCCGGACTCAATCCCTTTTAGATAACAAGAGACAGCATCTTATATTTTCAATTTTTTTAAATGTCTTCTGGGCATGGTAGTGCATATCTGGATTTCCAGGTTCATGAGTCGGTAAAGCAGGAAGATCACAAGTTCAAGCCCAGCCTCAGCAACTTAGTGAGATTCTATCGCAAAATTTAAAACTTGAGAACTGGTGTATTTCAGCATGAACATGTGTTAAATTCCCTGTGTAAAATAAATACAGCTAATATTGTGATATGCATTGAAATCAAATACAACAAGGGCCTGAGTTCAATCCCCAGTTCCACCAAAAAAAAAAGAAAAAGGAAAAGAAACCAAATACAGGCATCCTCATAAAGACATAAATATAAATCATCAAATTATAAGAAAAGAAGCCACAGGAAAATCTTTAGCATTCATTACCAATACTTCCAATTGAAAATCAGAAAAGCATAAAATGTACTTTTTCAAAGAAACACTTGTCGGTTTACTTAGTGAAAATGTTCAAATTTCATTCGAAAACTTTTTAAAAAGCTTTTTAGGAATAAGCCTTACCAGAAACCATTGCTTAATTTAAGTTAGAATGAACAATATTACCACTATGTAAGGCTCATTAGATACATCTGTAAGAATTTTGTGAAGAACTAAATATTTAATCATCTATAAAGGAACACACCAATAGTTTCTCCAGCTCCACAGGGCAGTGTTACAATTCTTACCCTGGACATCTGCTTAGGTGTTTAATAACCCAATAATAGTTACAATGGGTAAAATTTGCTATAGCACATCATTGGAACAAGAATAAAAATAGTTCAAAATAAAATAAGAAACTGGCTAAAATGTAGTATATAAGGCTCTGGTTCATTTTGCTCTGGAAATGTAAATCATAGACTTATGTTGACAACGTTACCTGTAATTTCTATGAAAATAAATAGTTAAAATACTAATAATCTGAAAAAGAAATCCTGTATTGAAAAGGGCTGCTTTAGACTACTTTCTGTGTTATAGGGAATACTGGAGGCAGACTCATTTCTAAAAGAAAGAAATGTGCTGAGCAGTGGATTCTGAGGCTGAGAACCCCGAGGTCCTAGCAAAGTTGCTGGGCCTCCTGCCTGGCTCGAGCAGGTGGTGAGCAGGGTGTGTGCAGCAGGCAGCGCCAGGGCATCACTGTGTGGCATTCCTGCAAGGTAACTAACCTACCCCGTCAGGGCCATCCAATGGAGACAATAGCATTTAACCCTTCTGAGGACCAAGCTGCCTCTGGAAGCCCCAATACCTCTGTAGCCTCACTTTGTGAATTAAATTTCAGTGTGAGTTTCAGAGGCAACAAAGCACACTCCACCTATAGGAGAGACTTGAAACACCTCAAAGGGAGCAAAGACATCATTCATAGGTATTCAGGCAACAATGAAACACATGGTTTTGACCAGATTTTGTGAGATGGTTAACCTCCAATTCTTTTTGCATAGCCTCCTGTAGCTTTTCTTCCATATCAAACAACACACGTTGGTCCTTTGTCCTATGGTGGAACACAACAGTGGGCGTAGCAGTTTCTGCCCTCTTCAGAGTGTTAACAACACCATTATTGAGATTATTTGTAAAGCAATTATATATATATATAATTGCTTCACAAATTCACTTCTTTAATTATCTTCCAACTTATTAGATTGGGGCCTTATGACATACATGATGCATCTAACTCAAAAGAGTAGTGTTTTGTTTTTTTTTTCATTTTAAATATATGGTATATTTTTATCAATACAGGGCGAAAAACTGATCTCAGGTGGTAATCTCCAAATGATACAGGAAACTCCAAGTGACATAGGGAAAAAATGACTTCCTGACCTGACCTGGGTGAGTTCGTATTCTCTAAAACCAAAGAATTAATTTTAGGAACAAACAGAGGTTAAGAGCAGAATAGATTTATTGAGGGAAAGAAAGCTCCTGTCTAAGAGAGGGACAGGAGAGGGGCCCGAGCAGGTAGTTCCCCAGGAAGCTGTCTCTTCCAGGGACTTTTATAGAGGAAAACTATGTGGTGAGGCAGGTCTAAGGTGGTGGAGAAGACATGGGAACTCAGTTGGGCATGAGGTGGGACAAAACTATGGTTAACTAATGAGATTACAAGCACCATTGCTCAAGTAAAATTGATTAAATCTAGTACCAAATCAGGAAGTGAGTCATGTAACAAGGGAGCATGAATACTGGATAGGGTCTCTTCCTGTTGGGGGCTGGGCTCTTTTGAGGTGATTTTTTTTTTTTTTTTTTTTTTTTTTTTTTGAGACAGGGTCTCACTATGCAGTTCAGGCTGACCTTAAGCTCACTTTGTAGCTCAGGCTGCTCTCGAACTCACAACAATCCTCCTGCCTCAGCCTCCCGAGTGCTGGGATTACAGACCTGCGCCACCATGCCCGGCTCTTTTGAGGTGATTAATACCTATTTAGAATATCAGTCCCTGATGCCCATCCCTAGGGAAGTATGTAGCTATGTGTTTCCTCTTTTTGTCTTGGTCATGAGGTGTGGTCCATACTAGAGTGTCTGTCTCTTCCAAGTTGTAAAGCCACCTTGTCT
>PVKA01046894.1:0-14657 GCA_004027165.1 Ctenomys sociabilis | reverse complement strand
CCTGCCTCAGCCTCCCGAGTGCTGGGATTACAGGCATGCGCCACCACGCCTGGCTAAGCTTATCATTCTTAATAGCTGCGTAATACTCCATTATATAGAAATACTACATCTTTTTCAACCATTCCTCACGTGATGAACATCTTGGTTGTTTCCAAGATTTTGCTATCACACATTGTGCTGCTATAAACATAGGTACACATATATCTCTATGATACAATGTATCCAGATCCTTTGGGAAAATTCCCAGTAGGGGGATAGCCGGCTTGAATGGGATTTCTAGTCCTACTCTCTTGAGGAGTCTCCACACTGATCTCCACAATGGTTGCACCAGTCTACATTCCCACCAGCAGTGGAGAAGTGTTCCCTTTTCCCCACAACCTCTCCAACATTAGTTGTTGGTTGATTTCCTTATGATAGCCATTCTTTCTGGAGTGAGATGGTATCTCAGTGTTGTTTTTATTTGCATTTTATGAATGGCTAGTGATGTGGAGCATTTTTTCATGTATTTGTTCGCTTCTTTAATTTCGTCCTCTGAGAAGTGTGTATTCATCTCAGATGCCCATTTCTGAATTGGGTCTTTAAATTTGAGGGTCCTGTTATATCTTAGTTATTTATATATTCTAGACAGCAGACTTTTGTCTGATTTTTTCAAAATTTGTGGGTTGTCTTTTCACTCTTGACAATTTCTTTTGATATGCAGGAACTCCTCAAGAAGAGTTGATCCCAATTGTTGATTCTTTCAAGCACTTCCCATGCGAATATATGTTTGTTCATGAACTCTTACCCCTATGTCTTCAAGAGTTCCTCCTGCTTTCTCTTCCAGGAGATTCAGTGTTTCTGTTTTAATGTTTAGATCTTCAATCCATTTTGACTTTAACTTAGTGCATGGTGATAGAGCTGGGTCAAGTTTTAGTTTTCGGCATGTAGAAAGCCAAGTTTTCCAGCACCATTTGTTAAAGAGGCTATCTTTCTTCCAGTGAGTATGATTGGCCCCTTTGTTGAAGATCAGATGGCTGAGTGTGTTCGTAGATGCTTCTGCACCTTCTAATCTATTCCATTGATCCTCAGGTCTATTTTGTTACCAATACCATGTTGATTTTATCACAGTGGCTTTATAGTATAATTTCAAGTCAGGAATTGTGATGCCTCCTGCCTTGTCTTTATTGGCCAAAATTGCCTTTGCTATTCTAGGTCATTTGTGGTTCCAAATAAATTTTAGGACTAATTTTCTTCTTATCCTGCAGTTTGAAGATGTGATCCTTCTACCTCTAACCCTTGAGACAAAAAGCATTCTCTGTAGTTATCCTTGAGATTTTTTTCATTGAGGCCTGAATTTCTTAGCTTGTCTTTGAGCTGGCAGAAATCTGCTTACCCTGAAGAGACTCAAACTGAATGTGAAGTTTAGTCTGGCGTCTCACTCCTTCTAAGCTGAAGGACAAAGGATGCCTAGGCTTTTTTCCTGCTGAAATTGCAGATTGGAGCCCCTCAGCTTTGGACTCATTCTTTGGTGCAGGAATCCACCCGTCCTCTTCCTTTTCACTGAAGAGAGATCTTCTATTCAAAAATGTGGTGGTGGAGGTTTCAAACTGGCAGAATTTGACCTTGAGATATATTTTGTTTGGCCCACGTGTGTTTTAAAAGCCATGAACTTAATTGCCAGTACTTACGCAGCAGGAGATTTTATACAAACTTCTGGTTTCTCTTGAAAGACCCAGAGCTCTGTCTGCACATTCTGACTTGGAAATGACCTACTGCAGGTGGAAAGGGGCACCCTCACAGGGGGGGCGGTCCTTCTCCAGGTCTGCCCAGGCCCTGGCAGTCAACCTCCCTTGCGTGTATTGGTTTGCATTGATGTTGGAGAGTTAGGTGGGTGGTGATGGTTCCAGGAACCGACAGCTGCTATGGTCCTTTGTAATGTCCAGTGCCCAGGAGCACAGACTGCTATTTCAGTCAGGTCTTTTACCTTGAGTGGATAATGTCGGGTGAGGCTGGAGTGTGTGGGTTTTCAGGGTTTCCTCAAGGCCCTGTGGAGGATCCCCAAGGATATGGGGGCTGTTGATGACCCCCACCTCGTAAAACAGAACTTTATATGTGAAAGTGATCTAGTTAGCTTCCTCATGTAATGGGAGCCCAAGGCCACTGAGGGTTGTTGGCAGAGCACCGGTGGAATAGTTGGCCAGCTCAGGGCCACCACCCTGCAGAGACTCCTGTCCTGGAACCTTTGCAGTCCTGACCCGGGTGCCCTGAACACAACTTGTGAGAGAAGGGAAGCCTGTGTCCTCCTGCTGCACTCCCCTTCCCTCCCTTCACTGGGGCTGAAATCTTTTGTCTCTGCCCAGGAGATGGCCAGGCCTCGCTGCACCTGTCCTCTGCCAGGTGATTGATAGGGCTGGGGAGGAGGGCTGGTCCCTCGCCAAGCTGAGATGTGCCAGCCTCAGCCTGCGCGGTAGAAGTCCTCCCTCAGCCCCTGTCACCAGAGTCGGGAGCAAAGCCTGGCCTGGTGCCTGGTTCCAGCTCGGACTCTGGGTTTCATGCTTTGGAGTTTCTAAGGCATTTTTACATGCCTCACTTCAGCTATGCATTTACCTGATTTTCTTCCATCTAACATTTCATAAACATGCTCTGAAGTCTCAAAAACTTCTTAGAAATCATGATTTTTATGACAAGAAAAGGATGTGTAAAACTCTTATTTTATGGACAGAGAAAATAAATCCAGTAGAAGTTGAGGACCAGAAGGTGACTCAGCCTGGTGGTGATGGAATGGGCTGACTCCCCCATCTCTTGCTCTCCTGTTCTTTTTAAGACCAGGTCTTGCTATGCAATTCAGCCTGGACTTAAGTTCACTTTGTAGCTATCCCAGCCTGGTCTGGAATTTGCAACAATCCTCCTGCCTCGGCCTCCTAAGTGCTAGGATTATAGGCATGAGCTACCACACCCGGCTTCCCTCATCTCTTGTCACCAGCTCAAAGAGCTTTTCCTTGGACAGGGTGTTCTGCTAGGTGAGTTTCCCCAAGGAGCTCCGTTTGAGTCAAACCTACACAAATAGTAATCAGAACCTTCATTCTGGCAGTGGTCCTGTTTCTGAGTGTCTGAGATGTCCCAAGGCTGGGCCCTTTTACTCATTGTCACCACACCCTGAAAAGGGAAGGAGGACCCTATCTCACAGGTGCTTAATGACCCTCAGCTTACAAGTGGCAGAGCCAGCCTTCAGACCCAGTCTGACAAATGCTTTGGAACAGCTCTGAAAGTCATAGGCACAGTCCTGAATATTATAGCAAGTGAGATAGAATTAGACAGCTTCTGCCCTCTCAGGTTAGGCCAAGGCTTAAGTCAGCAGCTTGACCAATAAGTGGACATGGGGGGTTCTTTGGTACTGAGAATTGAACCTGAGACCTTACATTTGCCAGGCAGGTGCTGTGCCATGGAGGTACATCCCAGCCCCATAAATAGGTATGTGATTCAGAGAGGATTCCTAGGAATGATGCTCTGTGCTGTGAGGGAGGCAGAAGGGCTTGCTGGCCGCAGCTGAGGGGACAGAGGGGGAACAGTCTGCCTAATTTAGTCTCAGAAAGCAGAGGCCTCATGAATAGAGTGAGATACAGTTGTGGTTGGGAGGGTCCTTCTGTTCTGTTCCTCCATGGACTGAGAAGCCCAGGAATGCTGAAGGATGAGGCAGTTTCCATGCTAAGCAAGAGCCTTCTGGGCCTTCTAAGGTACGATGAGCTGCCTGGAGGAGGTGAGGTGTCCTGGATCCCTGGGCTGTGCAGGTCCCAGCTCAGAGTACTCAAGGATGCTTTGGGGGTGACTGCTGCATTAGGAGGAGCTCAGACCCCTGCTGGGGGCCCTTCTGGCCCACAGCCTGTGGCCCTCAGGCTGGCTTAGGTTTCATTTATGCAGTGTTTACTCTGGCCTGTTATTTGGTAATTTATCTTCATAATTTATATGAATTATTTCATTTAATTTCTTAGGCATTTATAAAATGCCTATGGTGTGCTAGAAGTTTAGGATCAGTGAACAAACCAAAAATCTCCTGCCCTCCTGGATCTTATACTCTAACATTCCTTAGGAGGTTAGAACAACAAGCAATGTTAAAATGCTCTGTTTACATTCTAAGGAACAATACATGTAAGGTGTGTGATTAGATAAAAAGTTTTAGGGAAAAAAATTAGACCACATAAGGGCAATGGGAGTGTGGGCCAATGGTAGTGATGGTGTTGGTATAGTTTTAACTCCGATGAACAAAGTGATAAGTGGGTTGCACTGAGAAAGTGACATTTGGAAATACTTAAAGAAGAGGGAGGAGTGAGCTATGTTGCAGGTAGGGGCTGGATGTTCTAGGAACAGTGACCAGCCAGTGCAAAGGCTCGAGGCATGCAGGTCTAGGCAGCCTCTGTGTTTGAGGACTCAGAGGGGTGTACTTTTAGCTGCCACAGAGAGAAGGTAAGGGGAGCCACAGGATGGTCAGGTGAGTCTGGGAGCCCATTGTGCCACATTATGTAGGCCACTGAGGGAACTCTGAGAGAGGTGATAGTGAATATAAAAGGAGCTGCTTGCTTTTTCCTTTTTTTTTTTTTTTTTTTTTTTTTTACTATGGTTGATGAGGTCTTTGTTATTTGTGTGCTTGGAGAGAAGGGTTGTGTTGGTTTTGCTCAAAGTACTTCTGTTCCATCAGTCATTCCCATACACTAGCTGAAGGGAAAGTGTGATGCAGGAGAGAGAGAGAAAGAGAGAGGGAGAGAGAGATAGAAAGAGAGAGAGAGAGAGAGAGAGAGAGGGGGGAAAAGAGGGAGGGAGAGAGAGGGAGAGGTAAAGGGGGAGAGGGAGAGAGAACCTTGGCTCCTATGCAGCCCTGCTGGCAGCAGAAGGGGCTGGACACCCCTTGAGCTGGCAGGGCAGGTGGGAAGGTGGGAGAGAGCATGACCCCACTGAGGGGCGGGTCGCTGTGCGCCCACAGAACCAGTCTTCAGTATGGCATCATGTGTCTGAAGAGGCTAAATTATGACCGGAAGGAGCTGGAGAAGAGGAGGGAGGAGAGCCAGCATGAGATCAAGGGTAAGTCCCTCAGGCCGCGTGCTGCCTTCAAGTGGGGTGGCAGGCAGCAGAGGAGAGAAGGCCCTGTGAATCTCAGGCACCTCTGAGCCCCAGGGGGAAGATGCAGACCCAGCCTAATGAAGGGGGCATTTTCCATGGTCAGTGCACAGTCTTACCCTTGCTAAATCCCCTCTGAGACAGCAGCCTCCAACCAGAAAAATGGGACAAAGCCCAGGCAGAGCCTTAAACTGGTATACTCATGGACCTTGATTTGGTGGGGTTGGGTGGGAAAGAGAGTCAGGTTTTAGAAAAACTTTGAAGATGGAAAATGAGGAAAGGCCACTCTGGCCTGGGGAAGACTGCAGGGATTCTGCAGAACACTGCAGAAAATGCCAGGAGACTGTTGGCCTGACCTAGGCCTACAGACTGGCAGGGATGGAGGAGGGAAGGACAGATTGGAGAGGTGGGGGAGGATAGGAGCCAGAGAGCAGGCTGATGGGCTCTGAGAGCTCTGTTGTTGCCCCTGGCGGGGTCCGGGCCAAATCTGCTGTCTCTTTCTGCCCTTTGCTTCCTCTGCCCTCCAGATGTGCTGGTTTGGACCAACGACCAGGTGGTTCATTGGGTCCAGTCCATTGGGCTTCGGGACTATGCAGGCAACCTGCATGAGAGTGGTGTCCATGGTGCCCTGCTGGCCTTGGATGAGAACTTCGACCACAACACGCTGGCTTTGGTCCTCCAGATCCCCACACAGAACACACAGGTCCGCAACCCTTTCATCAGTCTGTGTCTTTGTCACCCACACTTACAGGCTCCGAGATGTGCTGGGGGCGAGGGGCTTTTCTGGGCCATTGCAGCATTCTCAGACCTCCAAGTGTGGTGGCTGTGCACAGCTAAAGCCATGTAGGACATGCGTGACTTCATCTCCCCACAGTGCTGTGGCCACTTCATATCCTCCCAACTCTGTGTTGTGGCTGAAACTCTGCCTTCCTCTCCTTGACCTGCTTCTCTGATCAGACCATCCAGATTTCCTTTGTCCCCATAGAGATCTACTCCTGGGCCTGCTGTGGGCCTCAGAACTCTAATAATACCAGCGAGCACAGCCCAGAGCCTGCCCGTGCCAGGACTTTGTCTGCCTGTCAACAGCACAGAAGATTAGACATCTTCTTGAGTTTCATTTCATAATTATGGAGCTGTCATCCAAGAATATATCTAAGTTCTCCTGAACCTATTTATATTTTTGGCCTTTCTAACTTCCTGTGGGTAATGGGATTCTAAAAGTACTAACAGTTGTGTAAAGTACTTCCTGATTTTATTTGCCCTAAATATGCCCCAGGGGAGGGCATTGCTCCTCCTCATAGTTTAAGTTCAGGAAGGATGCTGGTATTTGACCAGTTCTCACCTTTTGTGAAAACTGAATTTCTTTTAGCTCTGATCATATTGCCTCTAGGCCTAAGCTTTCGTCTCTCTAGCCAGAGTGGTCTTAATTCTTTTAGCCTTTCCGCATATAGGCCCACCTCGGTCCCCTGATCTGTTTAGCTGCCCTTGTCTGGACTGTGTGCAGCTGCCAGATTGCTTTTGAAACACAGCCACCAGTGCTGCACAGGCTATTCTGGGAGTAGACACGTTTTGTCTTGAGGAAGCGCGTAGGGCCGTGTTGTCTCAAAATTCTGGGTGGTGAGCTGGCCTTTGGAGTGCACAGTAGCTTGCAGGACCGGTGTGTCCTTAGTGCCCCCTCGTGACCAGCGAGCACCAGCTCCTAACCAGTCAAAATGGATAGTTCAGAGCCCCACTTTTCTAACAAGAGCTCAGATTTCCCCCACAAACATACTCTTTGTACACCTGATTTAGCTTCCAACTCATTTGCTACTTTCCTGGCTCCCTACAGAACTCTGCAAGGTGTTTTTGAAATTGATATCTATCCACTCAGCCTTCCCTTAACCAGAGGAACAATGTCATTGGATGCTTGCATATTTATTATGCTTCTTCTTTCAGGGTAGACTGTCCTTATAGAATACTGTGTTTATGATCTTCTACTCAGGAATGGGCTTTTTCTTTCTTTTACTGCTCATTTACTTCAAGAATGCATTCTCATTCTACTTCAAAATGCATCCAGATTTTGTGGCCAGCAGTAACCCTGTACATTGTAGGAGATGCCTCCCTGGTGCTTCCTCTGCATTCATCCTGACCTATTCCTTTTGCTTAGCTAGCAGAGGAGGGGATGTCTGACTCAGTGTGGACGTCTTCATTTAAAATGGTCAAAATATTTGGTGGCTGAAAGCTTTGAAATTTTCCTGTGTCTGGCATTTTCTTAATGAGTTAATTTCTGGGAAGCTGAGAAAAAGCTACTGTATACTGCACAGCTTGAGCCTCTGGCAAACATGATGGAGTGGGCTTCCTAATTTAAGTTTGTGACCTAGGTCATTGAAATGCATTTATTTAATCCAAGTAAATTAAGTTCTGTTTGTTCATGGTGTGCATGCTTTTGTTCACACCCTACCAAAAAGACAGGCAGGTACAATACTCCCCCAATATGTAAAACCACTCCTCCATTTGTTCTCTAATCCTTTTTAAAACTATCACATTTTAGGCTGAAGAGACAGCTCAGAGGCCTAAATGCTGGCCTGGCAAGTGCACAGTCTGATCCCTGGTACCCCCAAAAAAGAATGACTTTTTTTTTTTCTAATTTTCTAAGGTTAAAAGTTTAACTTCTAATAGGATACTGAGGTTTGTTAGAAGGAATAGCCTCAGGAAGGTGGTGAAAGTTTCAAATAAGCCAAATGTACCAAAGTCCTGGCCCATCTGCCCTTGGGCCCTGGGAAACAGAGGGAAGATGGTGTGAAGATCATTGACTACAGAATTTCCTCTCTCGCTCTGTGGACTCCAGGCTCGCCAGGTGATGGAGAGAGAGTTCAATAACCTGTTGGCCTTGGGTACAGACCGGAAGCTGGATGATGTGAGTATCTGGCCATGAATCAAGAGTCCCACGAATTTGGTCCCTGAAGTTCATGAGTGCTGCTTCCCTGGGCCATGACTGGTGGGCCGTCCTCAGGAAGGCCAGGTTTAGCTGGGCTTGTCTTTGGGCAGCAGTAGGTTGTGGAGAAGTCTTCATGAAACTCCTTTCTAGTACAAAAGCAGAAAGCTCCTCTATGTTATACTTCTAGCAGCTTCCAGCTCTGTGCCTAGAATTCCTTGCCACACAGAATCAAAGTTTCTTCTCCCCAAACACCACATCATTAGCATAGCACCGTAGTTTTTGTCTCTCAGGTGGAGCTAGCATATCTCTGCCCGGTAAGATTTATTGTTAATTTTATTAGGTCTTCCCTTGGAGTTCAAGGGCAGCCCTGACATCTGGAGCCACAGTGCCCCCTTAGAGATGCCTACTGAGCTCACCAGTTTCCTGAGGACATGACCCCTCCTCCCCCCCCGCCTTCCCCCTGCTCACTCTCCTTTCACCAACCTTGCTTGCCCTTGTTGGTCAGGTCTGCTTCAGCTGATTTGGCTCCAAGCAAGTTAAAAAACAGCCCAGACTCTGTTTATTTTTAGCTTTTCCATCTTCAGTCAGATCATTGTTGCTTAGTTGGGTTTAACAGGGCTAAAAACCACCTTAGTGGAATGATTTCTTTGCAATAGATAGGAAGGACACACTCAAGAATATATCAGATTGGATGAGATGTGTTTTCTTCACAGAAGCACCTGTGTTGGGGGCAGAATATATGTAGTGTGTGATAGAGATATATTCCAATCAGAGAGATGACCTAATACCCCTCCAGCCAGCTCTGCTTTCAGAGACCTCGATTTTCCTGGTGCTCCTGGGATAATGACCCTACCACTCAGTTCCCACATACCTAGGACTTTACTTATCTTTGTGCTTTCTGGAAAAGCGACTCATTTGGTACTTTCTCATATAAAAATGACTCTGCAATGTTTTTTTTCTTTTTTTTTCTTTCTGAGACAGGATCGTGAACCTCAGGCTGGCCTTGAGCTCACTTTGTAGCCCAGACTGGTCTTAAACTCCCAATAATCCTCCTGCTTCAACCTCCCAGTGCTGGGATTATAGGTGTGTGTGTCACTATGCCCTGCCTCAATTCTTATACTCTTTGAATGACTGGGCCAGGGATGGACAGGCATAGTGACACAACAGGGACAGACATTTCCTTTTATGCTCACTGTCACTTATAGGCAGGTTATTATCCCCATTTTACAGAAAATTGTAGCTCAAATATGTTGCTAAGGCCCCCTGGCTGATGTGTGGCAGAGAAGGCCTAGAGCAGACTGTTTCTGATTCCTGAATCCTGCCCTGTATCCCATTCCTGGCTGGCCTTGGAGGCTTCAGGCTTTGGGTGGAGTGATGGAGTTAAGCAGGTGATACCACTGGGCAACACAGTGGGATTTGGGACACATCTAGGGCCAACCAGAGAGGAAGCTTGCTGGAAGCTGAGAGGGGAAGCTAGGTCCTAGGAGTGAGGGGAGATTGGGCGAGGTGGCAGTATGGGTGGAAGTCTGAAATACAAGGATTTCAGGAGATCTAAGCTTCTGATCCAGTACCTAGCACTTCCTCAATACCTTGAGCTATCTCTCCTTAAAGCTAGGCTTCCTGCCAGTTCTGGTTCTGTTTCCCCTCATGGCTCTGAAAGGCTTCATCTAGTTTTCCCTCTTTGTGAAGATAGGGACCCAAGAGGAGAGGAGCAGGAAAAACACACTGGTCAGGGCACATAGGAAGAACAGAAACCAACCCAGAGGGTTGGCTGAAGGTGGAAAGGGAGCCAAAGGAAAAAGTATACTAGGTCAGGGGGAGGCAAAGTTCCCGCTAAGCACGGGAATGGGGCTCCTGTGTAGGAAGCTAACTGCCATCCATTCATTTAAAATCTGTTTATTGAATGTCAGCAGTCTTCCCAGATGCTACTCAGGAGCTGGGACTACAACAGAACAAAAAGGTCACATATCATAATTTCTTTCAGGAAATAAAGGAAAGAGGAGGATGACAAGAGAGAAAGGGAGAAGGAAGGTAGACAAAGTGAAAGGGGTGGAGGGAGACAGTGAGGAGACAAGGGAAGGAGAAAGCAGTACTAATGAAATGATCTTCTAGGTCCATGTAAAAGTGCTGCTAGGATGGAAAGTAGGACAGAGGTACCTGGTGCTGTGGACTGATTGGAGCAATTGTCTTCCACGGGGCATAGACCAAGGATATGGGGCCAGGAGGGCAATAGTGTTCCTATTCACGCTGGCGCCATGCCACAGCCCTTGAGCACACAGTGGTGGAAGGAGGCATGGCTACAAAGCGGGGTGGATGGGAATCTAAAGGATGAGGGAAGGAGGCCTGTGGGGTTGTGGCCCTGCCTGCCTGTTGGTAGAGATACTTATTTAGAGGGGAGATTGGCATCAATGAAGAGGGAGGTAGAGGGAGGCCACTTGCAGCGCGCTTTGGAGGAGCGTGTCTCTGGTCATCCGGCTGCGTCATCACTGTCACATCTGATCCCATTGGAGTGCATAGCCTGAGAGCGGGAAGGGCAGATAGCGTATCCCCATTTCAGAGCTGAGGCGCTGAAGCTCCCAAAAGTCACATGCTAGGAACCCAGGATTGGAAGCCCGATGTCCTGGCAGCCGACACAGGGCTCTTGCATTCTGTCTGGGTGGGGCCCCAAAGGGTCAGGACAGCGAATATGGGAACTGGTGGCTGATCCTGTGGGGAGGTTCAGAAGAGGAATAGCTTGAAAGATAAGTGGGCATCCTGAGCTCGGTTTGAGAAGGAGGTGAGCAGGAAAGGAGGGTCTGACTGGTGCATGATGCTCTGACCTCCCCCACCCAGGTAGGGACTGTCTTTTCTCTGGGAGTCCTTCGTGTCTACCAGACTTAAGGGAGAGGTGACCTTGCTCGCTTCACTTCAAAGGGGTACGAGAGAGCAGTGCCCGAGCCAGGCTGGGAGCGAGGGTGGGATTCTAACCCGGATTCTAACCCGCCCTCCGCTTGTTCCCCGTGCAGGGCGAGGATAAGGTGTTCCGGCGCGCGCCCTCCTGGAGGAAACGCTTCCGGCCGCGGGACCACCACAGCGGCGGCCTGCTCAGCGCCTCGGCCGAGACCCTGCCGGCCGCCTTCCGCGTGTCCACCCTGGGGCCCTTGCAGCCCCCCGCGGCCCCGCCCAAGAAGATGCTGCCGGAAGGTGAGCGGCGGCCGGCCTGGCGCGGCGAGGCCCGGAGCGCGAGCTGGCGGCGGCGAGCGCCGCGCGCTGCCGGGCTGGGGCTGCGGCTGCACTAACGCTGGGCGGGAGCTGCCGGGGCCCCGGCGCGCGCGCACTAACCCGCCGCTCTGTGTTCTCCCGCCGCTGCCAGCCGGGACGGCGGGGGCGCAGAGACTGGAGACCTCCACGGTTCGGACCTACTCCTGCTGACCCCCCACCCTCCCGCTCGCCCCGGGTCTGATGGGGTGTGCCCCCGGCTCGGGGTAAGTGGCCAGGCTCCGGACGCGAGCCTCCGCCGCTGGCCGGCCCCGCAGCCCCGCCCCGCCCCGCCAGCCCTGCCCGGCTGCCCTGCCCGCTTCAGGGGCCTGGGGCGCTTTGCGCTTGGGAGCATGCTGCACATCTTGCGGCCACCTGCCCACGAACTGAGCCTGACCCGCGTCGCCTCTCTGTCTCTTCTCTCGTAGCGCACTCCCACTATCTCTACGGACACATGCTCTCCGCCTTCCGGGACTAGCCTTGGCCCCCAGGGCCGATGTCCTCCTGGTTTCACTGGCCCAGAAGGCCCTGATCTTTCCTGCTCGTTCCCCTTCTTCCCATGGCTCCTAGTCTCGTCCGTGACTTTCCGGTTGCTCTGGACCACAGCATATACTCATCCAGTCCCTCGGCATCCCACTATCCCGACTCCCACCGCGTGCCCTTTGTAAGTCTCCAAGATGTGGCTGAGGTCTCCGGGTGCAGTGGAGACGCCCGGGTTGCCCGTGCTTGGGATTATTCTCCGGGAGGGAGAGAAGGGCAGGCCAGGGTGGGTGTGACGCCACCCTGTGTCTTCTGGATCTAGCCTGGTCTGGACCTCACCCTCCACCAGGATCAGGATCTTAGGCCAAGGCCCAAGATGGTCCTTTCAGGAAAAGGGCACTTCAGACTCTGTCCTGCTTGAGTTATGCTGTCTCGTGGTCCCTGTCCCCTCTGGTCCTTGTATCCGGTGGTCTGAGGTTGGTTTTTACATCTCCAACATCAACCATCCGCTAAACCATCACCACAATTTACAGATCCTGCCTCTAGGACTTGCTTGGGGGCTGAAGAGGTGCAGGAGACCGCATTCTCTCTCAGGATGGTGAGGCCAAGAGAAGGACTAAAGTAGAAATGCGGGAGCCTGGCTTAAGCCGAATCCTACATGTGAGTTTAGGAAGAGTCAGAGGGAAATGGACCCCAGAGCTTTGGTCCAGGGGTGACTGAGGGTGGGCAAACTCAGCCCATGCTTGGTGTAAAGTGTAGCAGGCAAACCAGAGAAAGGGCTGATGGCTTCTGTAGCCGGAAGCCCCAAAGGCAGTGGGGATACCCCAGCCCCAACCCCAAGGGAGAGCCTTCTGGGCTGGGGGGATCTCAGCCTCAAGAGGCAGAACAGATCTAACTGTGCTGCTAAGTCTGCCACTAGCATCTCTCCCCCCTGTCTTCCTTGGCTTTGATTCCCTAATCCCAGCCCTATAAGAATAAACTGTATGGGTCAATTGAATATGTATTGACCCTAAAATTAATTGAACAGAGAAAAAGGCAGCCTGGAATTTCCTTCCTCTGACCTTCCAGGAAGAAAATAAAGCTTCCTTTCTGGTGCATCATGTCCCTGGTTGAGGAAACCCAGTGTTGATGAAGGCAGACACGTTTTTCCTTGTCCTCAAATCATCCAACCCTTCATTGGGGTTCTTGTGGTGTCAAGGGGCTGTCTTCTCTCTAGAAATTCCTGAGGGCCATGCAGCTTCCACCACTCTAACCTCTTTCCCTAGCAGCATGGTGGGAACTGGGCCAGAAGGATGCAGGTGCTGTTTGTGAGGATTGGTATTCTCAAGAAATTCCTCTTCCTCACCCATTCTTCCAATGTAACAAGGTGCCTAAGAGTGTATGGTAGGTTGATGGAACTTTGGGCTTTGTTGAGGAGGGAGAAGAGGTAAAGCATCAGGCATGTTTGTTGGAGGGGAACCAGCACAGTGTCATCCTACATGCAGCTGGAGCAGCTGGCTTGTGACCTGATCCATTTGGGTTGAGCAAGGGCTGGGCTAGTAGGTGGGGCAGTAGGCCAAAGTACCCTGTCCAGAGGAGTGATAGAGAGCTGTGCTATGTATTAGGGCCTTGTACTACTGCCTGGTAGAGGAGAGCTCACCGGTGGGGTAGCTGGGTGGGCTCTCGCTGGGCCTGGGGCAGGCAACCACCTGCCCTTGCTCTTATTCCTTGTTTCCTGCCCTTTCTATCAGGCTACTGGGAATGGCGATGGGGGAATTAGTGAGTGGAAAATGAATTGAATAGAGAGAAAGAGCCCCATTACAGGACTACGGATGCTGAAGTTGTGGAGAAATCCCAGGTTCCTAAGATTAGTGGAGTTGAGTACTAGGAAGGCCATCTAACTGACTACCCATGGGCTAGGTGTAACGGAAGGTCAGCCCCTGGCTGCCTGCCCTACAACGACTTTCACGTGGTTGGCCACATCATAGAGCAAGTTGGAGGAGTCAGATCTATCAAGGGCCCCTTGGCAAGGATTGCAGTGTGGAAGAAGAGAAGACTGCACATGTGAGAGACAGCTGTTGTCCTGCTGTACCCCTTGCCTCACAGTCAATATATTTTCTTTGGAGAGCCACAGTGATCCAAGCCCTCCTTGCCAGCCTCCATCTCTCCCTAGGTCTTCTCAGTACTGTATTGGCTCAGTGCATCAGGAGCAGGTGTGTGGATGCGTGTGAGTGTGAGTGTGGGTATGTGTGTACCAATAAACAACCTGATTTTAAGACAGCATAAAATGGCCTCTGTTCTTTTTGTCTTTCATTTTTCAACTTGAACTTACGGGACATGTATTTATTTCACAGTTCCAAGAGCTGCTGTGCTCTCGGAAGAAGTATCGAGTTCTGAAAACGTGTGGTCAATAACTGTCTGTTTCCTTATATAACCACAGGATTGATGGGGAGTTTGGGTTGCCAGTGCCAAGGGAGTTGAGGACAAGATGAGGAGGTGAGGAGCCAGCTGCCGGCCCTGATTGATTCCCTCCTTCATCTCTCCTCCCCTGCCCAGGCCACCCTGCTTGTCCCTTTTACACTGCTCTCACAGTTACTGCTGCTAAACCTCCTCTGCATATCACACTACTGTCCAAAATTTCAGCATTCCCCACCACTGTAGCTTGGGGTCTAGCTCCTCCTCAGGTGGCCGAAACACTTTGCATATGACTTGGCTCCTGTCCCTCTCTCCTTCTGCCAGTCTGGAGTCTGCCTGAAAAACAGCAGTTCCATCCAGCCCCCTCTCCAAAAGTGAGCCACACTACTTTTCTCACCTTTGTAGTTTCCAACCTTTAAGACCCACGCATCAAGCTTGAGCTGGCAGGCAGTGCCTCTCCCCCACAGAGTTAGTTAACCAGCAGCCCTGAGCTCTCAGACCCTTTTCTGCCATATGCTCACTGGTGTCTTCCACACTGGAC
>PVKA01046893.1:0-14651 GCA_004027165.1 Ctenomys sociabilis | reverse complement strand
ATGCTGAGCTGTAAAAGACTCAAGTCAACAACTTCTGACACTGCCAGACATACAGAAAATCCAATACTATTATGGACTACTGGACTATTTGGGAATATTTTGTTGAATCATCACACCTATATTTAATTGACAAAACTAAACAAAAAAAGGGGATACAAATGAATGACCATTTTGTATATGTATATTTAAAATAGTTAAGATAGATACACAGCTACATTCTCTTAATTCAATGAATAGAGGGATCTGTTCTAATAGTCTTTGTAAATAGAATACTATGTCTGCATCTTGTACATTAGTACTGTCCTACTAATTTGATTTGAAACTGTCTCATTGCTATTTGTTTCTCAATAAAATTACGGGAAAAAAAACCATCACATCAATATTTTTTTCAACAAGTACCAACCACGTGTTCGCTAGGCCTTTTAACTGGAATATCAATGGCTATTCCTAATCACTCCAAGGGGAAGAGAAGTTTAACTCGGGAAGATAAACTATTCTAACTTAGTGAAGACTAATAGTAGTGTGAAATCATAAGGCCAGCATATGAAAATGTAGAACTTTCCAGAAATCTTTACCTTTAATCAATCTATTTTTTCCATTCTACTCATTTTAACCCAAAGACAAAAAGATGGTTATACTTCCAGACTAAGGACAACTAGGTCAGTGTTAAACTAAGAAAAAATCTATGCTACTATGTCTTTGTATGTCTCAGAAGGGTCTCTGCACCTCTTTTGTTATTTACTCATTATAATGAAGTGCCAGTGTTTGGTTAGCTCTTCTTTATTGTGATCTCAATGTAAATATCATTTCTTTGGGAAGGCCTTCCCTGACCATCCACCTAGTCCCTAATATATCACCTGGTTTTATATTCCCACCCTATTTACTTCTGACACTTATTGTCTTTCAGTAGAATGTACATGAAAGTAAAGACTGTCTTTCACCCATGCTCAGTGTAATAAGATTATCTCATTGCTTTAAATTGCATATACAAACATCACACTTGTTGTGAAAGCCAAATACAATGGTAATACAATGCCCTTTTAAAATTGTAACAAAGACTAGGTGTAGTGGCAAGCACCTGTAATCCCACTACTTGGGAGTCTGAAAACAGGAGGATCACTATGAGTCCAATCCATGTAATGAGAACCTGTAGACCCTGTACTAAATACATAAAAAAGTAAAATAAAATAAAATTGTAAGGAATACAAAATTCTAAAATGGCATTCTTATGAGCCATTTTGCTAATTAACAATCTGCCTTGCATACTTAATGGCAAGTACATAAGGGATATTTTACCATCATTGCAGGTTTTGTCATCCTCAGGATTGCTTTCACTATCTGCTTCATAACCTTCTTCTTCAACCAAAAGTTTAAAATCACAACACTGAGAATCCTCAACTTCTTCTGAAAAATCTCCAGGCTGGGATGATACTTCTTCTTCAGATTGATGACTCTGTTAATATTAGTGTAATTTAAAGGCAATCATTGTAACATTCACTCATTCTTAGAAACAAAACATTTATTACTCAGAAGTAATTTTAAGGACAGAATCAATGAATATCTCCTTCAAGAAAAGAATATTTTAATAGCCACTGTAAGATTATGAAATTCATTCAATATTGTTTTTCTCAGCTAACACCTTAATAAAAGATGTTTCTAACAAACCCATAGAGCCTTTCAGTTTCACTGGAAAACAAATCTAATTCTTGTTACAAATAGGGAATGAGTGAAATCCACAATGAGGCAGAACTATACTTGATATAAATTAATGCTAATAACTATATTATTTTCACAGATTTGTTAATGAAAATAATGCCTTTTTGTTGTTGTTTTGTTTTTTTGAGAGAAGGTTTTGCAATGTAGGCCAGGCTGGCCTTAAATTCACTATGTAAATGTAGCTAGCCTCAAACACCAAGATCCTCTTGCCTCAGCCTCCCAAATGCTTGGATTACAAGTGTGTATTACCACACCTGGCTAATAAAACATCATTTCAAAGGATTTTTATAAATAAAATAGTTCATAAATAATTAGAATAGAGATGGCAATTTTTCAAAGGGAGTAAAGATCTCAGAATTCAACTGTCTATATACAAGCATCATAGAAATCAAGTTCTAGCATTAACTTCCTATGCAATATCTACTGCAACTCACTTTCCTTTTCTTATATGTTCTAAGTAGGGCTAAAGAGATAGCTTGGCAGTCTAAGTGCTTGCCTGACTAAAAAGCGCAAGGACCTAGGTTCGATCCCTAATCCCAGGTACCACATGCTGTGCCAGCTCTACATCTAGCCAGCCACTGAAACTAGGCACGGCGGTGCACACCTGTAATGCCAGCACTGGGGAGGATGAGACAGAAGGATCACTATGAGCCCAAGCTATGTAGTGAGACCCTGTACGAAGTCAATAAAGAATTTTTTTAAAATTAAAAAAGAAGGGGCTGGGGAGATGGCTCTGTGGAATAAGCACTTCTTTGGCAAGTGCAAGGGCCTGAGTTCAATCCCTGGTTCCGCAAAAAAAAAAATTAAAAAAAAAAAAAGGTGCAAAGTACACTATGATTGCAACAGCAAAAATGGGAGCACAATGTAGGTATTTAAACATTTTACAGTTAACCAGTTGATTCAGTACTAAGATGAAGGTATTAATAGCTATTTTAGTAAGTTTTAAAGTTATAGAAAACTAATTAAAATAATACAGCAAAAGATTATAAAACATATATATCACTGAACCAAAGATTTAAATGGAAAGTTATATTAAAGATAAGGGCCAGCCAAATAGCTCAGTGGATTAAAGTGCCTGCAAACAGATGCAGGAGGTGCCTGGAGTTTGATGCCTGGGACAGCTGGCAATTGAGACTGGGCATGGTGTAACCCCAGCTCTTGGGAGGCTGTAAACAGGCATGAGACCCTGAACACCCTGTAAAGCCTTCCCTAAAATACAAAATAAATAAATAAATATGAATATTAAAGATAAAAGAAAGCAATAATTAATCAAAGGTAAAAGAAATATAAAAGATGTATGAACATGTAAAAACACTGTATTTTCAGAAAAAAATTTAAAATCATTACTTTAGAAAAAAATGTTAGGGCTAGCCTGATAACTCAGCAGACTAAAGCACCTGCTTAGGCAGAGCACAAGGGTGGGGGTTCAATCCCTGGTGTGCCAGACCCACCTGCAGGGCATGCTGAGAAGGCGACTGAGACGGGGCTGATGGCATGAGCCTCTAATCTCACCACTTGGGAGGCTGAAAACAGGAGAATCACTACAAGTCCAATCTACATAATGAGACCCTGTAGACACCCTTTCCTAAATACAGAAAAAAGAAAAAAATGTTGACACAACCACTGATTATTATTTTTGCAAGTACTAGACATTTTTATATTAAGTGATTTAAATTAAATTGAGTAGAGTTCTAGAAATACAAATTATACTACCATAGGATCAGATAAGCCCTATCTTATCATCATCCTGAATTATTATTTACTAAATTATCACTCATTTGGTAACATTTATCAAATCAAATAAATACATTTCTGTCTTGTCCAGAGCAATTCTTAGTAAATTTCCAGGTTAAATTAAGAAAAGTATGTCATAATCTGATTGAAAAAAATAATAAAAAATAAAATGGGGGCTCGGAGGTAGCTCAGTAGCTTAAGTGCCTGTCTGACAAGCACAAGGTACTGAGTTTGATCCCCAGTACCAAAAAATAAAAATAAATAAAATGAAACAAAAGAAAGGTGCATTATATTGCTCTCTTATTTTTGGAGACTGGGGCACTAGCAAAATCTATCCATCCCAGCTGATGGTGACACGACCCACAGAACTCACCTGATCAAACTGAGGTCCCTATATTCTAACTACATGAGTTAGTGTCCTAGTTCCACCCGACACATCCCTGCCTCTGCTAGTCGAAGGCAAATAGCCCAAATAACACCACCAAATGGATTCATACCTTCTCAGTCATAGCATCATTATGTTCAATATCTGTTGAATGATTCCCCAGGGCAACTCGAAACAAGGCATCAAACAAAGGCTTTGCTAATTCTGTCTCAGTCACCTTTGACTGTGAAAGATGGTCCCTCATTTCACATAATATATTTTCCACAGATAAGTTCTAAGGTAAAATAAAAGAAACAAAGAATATTAATATGCTTTTTAAAATGATAAACAGTGAGAAAATAATTATTTAATAAGTAGAAAATGAATTCACTTACTTGCCATTGATAGGAAGGTAAATTGTATAAATTTTAAATCTATCCAAATACCTATTGTTAAAATTAACAACTTTTGCATGTATGTACACAGTACTAGACTTCTTTTAATATAGTGTTTCACTAAATCACTAAATTGCCCAGACTGGGCTTAAACTTGCAATTCTCTTGCCTCAATCTCCCAGAGGATTGGGATTACAGGCATGTCCCATCACTCTGGGCTAATAACATTTTCATTTACCAAACACATTGCTCATTTGGTTTAAAGTTAGTATACCATTAATTAACTGTATCATAAAACTATTCTTCAAAACTTCAGAGTTTGAATTAACCATCTTTATAATTTACTAATTCCTTATTCTTAGAGATTCCCAAGATTCTAAGAAGCAGTTGTATTGTATTCTTTTTCTCTCACTCCTCTTTTTTTTTTTTTTTTTTTTTTTTTTTTTTTTTTTGGCAGAACCGGGGATTGAGCTCAGGCCCTTGCGCTTGCTGGGGAAGCACTTATTCCACTGAGCCATCTCCCCGGCCCCTCTTTCACTCCTCTTATACCATTAAAGGAAGCTTTCACTGTGTGCCTTCCTATAGTAAGGATGAATAAGAAACTGACTTCTCTTATAACAAATTCTCAGTTCAACATGAAAAACAGGTACAAAGAAGATAGAATAACAATTATGCAAGAATTAGAAACAAATGTAAGGGGCCTAGGCAAGGCACCAAAGAGCATCATATGAAGAATGTGAACTCTGAAGTCTGAAACACAATATGCGGACTTAATTATCTGACACTATATGCACAAACTGCTTCAAATTGGCTGTGTATACTGCAAACTAAGCTGTAAGCTTCTTTAGGTTAAGAACAGGGCCACTTAAGAGTCTCCTTTGTGTTCTACATAAGACCTGATACTGTGCTAGCCTAGGGGATATGCAGAACACTAAAACTTTGGAAAAATAACATAATTTAAAATATATGCATAGTAATACCTGATTGGGCAACTCTAATTCCATCTTTTGTTGACTGGTTCTGGTACTATGAAGACAAATGGCCAGAAGGGCTTCCAAAAGTCGTATGCTATAAAGCAAGGTCTCAGTTTCTTGATTTGTAAGTAACTTTGTTTCTTCAGGAACAGCTTCAGAGGTTGAAATTTGCTCCACATTTATGGAAGAAATATGTTGTAACTCTAATTTACCTAAATTGTCAGCACACTTCTTTAGATTACCCAATTCTGATAATGTGGAGTCACTTTTTATAGTCAAAGGTGCTAACTCTTCTTTCATAGTTATTTCAGGTCGACAAGTTCTGGTTAAGTCCTGGTTTTCATTTGCATTCATATCTCCCTGTTTTCTTCCTTGCTTATCTTCATTATTTCTTAATAGTTCCTGTATTATCATAATTATTAATTTATGGCACACTCGGAAACCACCAAGCCTATGGAACTGTTTCTGGAAGACTGGGCTCAACATGTAGATCCAACGACACATAGCCCACACGTCTGCCGCTCGGTGCATACATTCTGCAGATGGCAGGACAAGGCTCTCGAGAGACAAACATGGCAACACATGACTCAGGGGCTCACTGGCTGTACTGTCATAGCCAGAAGTGTCTTCTGACTCATTGGCTGACTCTCTATCAGACTCTGCTTCTTTACTTACACATAAAAATGTCACACAGAGGAAGAGATTTATAGTATTGAGATGCACATCATGGTGACCAGTCTTCCACTTCTTTGGATAGAATTCTTTGAGACTGGCATAAAATTTGCTGAGGCTCTGAGGAGAATCTGAATAAGCTTGCTGGTTATGAAATGGAGTATCTACATTTGAAGATGATGGTTCCTTTTGTTCAGTATCCAGCCCATTGATCCCAGGAATTGAAGCATCTTTCTGTGTCTCTCCTAGGCTGATGATCAGTGTTTCAAAAGCTTTTAGGGAATGACTTCGAATACCATCTAAGTAATTTAATTCTATTATTTGATTTACTCCATTACAACTTAAAAACAAATCTCTTATTACCCTATGAAAAAAGGTAGAAAAACAAAAGACTTTATATAAGGAGACATCATTTATAAAAGGTACACATACTACTTAAATATGTTGTTGTGGCATTTGACAGATGCTAACACTACCTAATCTGATTCATTAATTATCTGGCTAAAGTTGCTAGACATTAATCAGAACTCCAAGTTATTTTCTAATTACCATCACATCTTTCTTAAAACATTGCATATATGGCTCTGCAAGTATGTGAAAAGAAAGGATTGCACAGAATCCAAATTAAATGAGGTAACTTAGGGAAGAACATTTTTCTTCAAATGGTATATAAATTTAAATGCCAAACTACCACCATACTCAAGGCAAATATTCAAGACCAGATAGGCATTTGTTCATCTGTGTGCCTAATGGTTTATTCAGGATTTTTCACCTTTATTTCATAAAGGGAAAGAACCCAACTATACCAATGAAAATTAAGATTTTCTATAATATGAATGAAGATCAGAATTACATGACTTTCTCTATAGTTCAATTCTAGTTTGGCTATTAGATATACGTCAACAGTGCAAATATAAAGGAGGTCTTCAGGCCAGGAATATAATTCAGTAGTGATGCAGGGCTTGCCTAGCATGAGGCCCTGGGTATAATGGGGTATGGGGGTGAGGGAGTCCAGCTTTGTCTCAAGTAAGACTTCTGTTTAGACCTGTGGAATCCATCTTATTAATAGCCTTAAATATATAAACTCAGTGATGAGTTCTCAGTCCTTATTCTGTAAAGATTTAGGTTGCTTATAGACATGCAAAGATAAAACAAAGTCAGTTTTACAGTTCTAATACCAAAATATCAAAATTTCTATAAGATCACTGTAATACAATAATTCAATATTAAAATAGTTGCATTAATAATAAAAAGTCACATATAAAGATGATGATGGGTGACAGTTTAAGTTTTTAAATCACTATATATATTGAATCTATCTAAAAAATCAGCTTTATATTTTAAATGTGCCAGACTTGATAATCACTAAAACTGGAAAATTAACTGGTAGAATTATAAGCACCTTTACTTTGTCTTCTCTTTGTTTATTTGCATTTTCCATTTTTCTACATGTATTTCTTAGGTAATAAATGGATACATGGTGCTTAAAAAATAATAATCACAGATGAGTATAGTGGTACACATCTATAATCCCAGCTATTCAGGAGGCTGAGGGAAAATCATAAATTCAAGACCAGCCTTGACAACATAGCAAGACTGTCTCAAAGAATAATAATAATAATAATAATAATAATAATAACAATAATAATAGTTATAACAACAATAATAATCTCTCTAATGCCACTGCCTCAATAAACAATTTTCATTTTATGTACATATTTTACACAATTGTAAACAAGTGAATGTTATTTTAAATTTTATTTTACCCATACAGTATTATAGCATTTTCTCCTCATTCAACATGATCTCTGTAAATTTTTATGGTTAACAGTATTTCATTAAATAAATATAAAATAACTAATTTAAACTTTAACCTGTTCCTAGTTGTATGTTATATCCATTTTTTCCCTGAGAAGCATATCTAAAATTGTATCTTTTTTAGTTGAAAAATTAAAATCAATTGATGTATCTTTCCACTGTAACTACTCCAAGTATAAACAAATAATAAAAGATTAAAATATCTGATATGGGATGGGATACTTCTTTGATAATAAATGAAAATTAAATCCTAGGAAAGAATACAATAAATGTTTATTACACTACTGATGAGTTTGTGGAGGTATCTTGGTTAGAAATTCAAATGCATATACTTTATCTCATTCAAAACATCTAGTAAGGAAAAAAAAAAGCTGCACATCTGCATGCATACAAACCTGGATTTAAGTAGGATAGGCAGAGTTTTTAAATAAATTTGTAGCACTTCCTGAGGCAAACACTGTTTCAGGTGGCTACACATTTGAGGTCGAACTGAAGTAATGCTTAGGTGTTGACAATGATGTGCTAATTCAACTCCTCTTTGAAGCAAAGGATTAAATATATAATTATACAATTTCCACTGAACAACTACATTGCCCTTCTGGACTAAACTGCAAATGTGGTTTGCAATCTGTATGTTATATAATCTGTCTTCTTCAAAAACAAAGTTCCGATAAGCTTCTAACGCATCCCATTTCCACAATAGGTCTTCAGCCCCACTGCTTGGTAGGATCCCTTGACATCTGTATGAGGGACTAGATAAACCTGAGTGAGGTTCAGCATTACATGAGTTGCCTTGCAGGGTTTCTTCTAGCTTGGCCAGCTGGTCAGAGTGAACAGTGCAAATATTACAAGCTGCCTTTTCAACTTTCTGAGATATCTCTGCTCCTCCTAATTGATCCAAAATAAGCTTGTTAAGGACATTCAATATCTGCTGCTGAAAATTTTTCAGTGCTGGCAATTTGAAAGCATGAAGTAAAGGGATAATTACAGATTTGGGGTCCATACAGCAGCATATGCCAACACTGTGCACACCTGCTAGAATCTGGACACAGGTACTGCTCAAGGAAGCCTGCTGCAGCAGGCGCAAGCACTGATGTGCACATACTGCAATGCAGCAGCACCGCTCAGGGTAATGAACATCTCCATCTGCAGTCTCTTCAAATGGGTTTCTAGAGACCTGATTTTTAAAAGCTGAAACCAGAAGACCTGAAAGATCTCGGTGGTGATGCATAAAGTGAGAATACTCACATCGTCTATGCCTTTTTCTTGTACATACTGAGTGATGAAGTTGCTCTGATTTTACTTTTTTGACAGTACTCATGATTTTCATCACACTATTTATTAGGGCTTTCAAATGTTCTGAGGCCTCAGGAGGAACTCCATCTCTAGAAACCAGCCATTCCATTTGAAGAACTGCTGTTTCAAATAGATTAAATCCTTGGTGCTGAATGAATTCTTGAACCAAATCCATGGCTTGACTGAAGTAGAAGGGATTTGAAGCTGCACTCTGAAGACAAGAGATAAGGATCTGTAGAACCCCTTCCAAAAGCTCAGGTAAAAGAAGGACTCTATGCCTGTGCTGTGAAAACACAAAGCTCTCCTGGACTTCCTGTAGTGTTTTCTTTTGTCTTGGTGCAAATGGGTTAGGCTGCTTTTCTAAGCAAGATCTGATTTTTAAAGCTGCCCTAAGCAATTCAGTTAAATTTTTTCTAAGATTTTCTGGCATCACCTCTGTGGTACTGATATCTACTGACATAAGATGTAACACCGTTCGAAAGAGCATCCGTTGAACCAAAGCCATTGATTCTTCAGTCCAACCTGCAGAAACCACTCGACTCTCCAAGCTATCACTTAGGTTACAGCAGTCCCCAAAGCCTGATAGGAATTCAGTCAGTGTGGGCACTACACTGGCTGCCAAGGCAGAATTATGATTCAACATAATGTCAAACTTACAAACTTTTTCCAATAAAGACAAAAGAACATGACATAAGTCAAATGGAGAATTATTCATGTTACTGAGAATAGACAAGGCAGCTGGTTCACTTAAAATGTCAGCATTTGACTCCTGTCTTGGGATAACCTCTCTGGAGTTTTCCAAAGCCATCATGTCTAGAAGAGTCTGTTCTTTGGTTGCAGAGGGGTCAAGTTTAGCAGTGAGGGGGGCTTCTTTAGAAGACTGTGTTACAAAATGTTGCAGTACATGGGGTCTTCTGGGCTTATTCACTGTTGTACTTTTCTCATCTGAATTGCCTTCCGAATCTGACGTGGAGAGCTGTGTTTTTCTTGCATCTCTTATGGAATAACGATGAGTGCTTTTACGCTGTCGTCTGCCTTTTCGAAAGACGATTTTCCCAGAAACCTGACCAGATGGGGCACTTCCTTCCAAATGTAATTTTTCCTGAGTAGATCTTTGTGAACTTGTGTTCTTTTCTTTGGTCAGGATTATATTAGATGACAATGGAAGATTAAAATCTAATGAAATGAAGAAAGAGGACTTAGAATACTCAATTTACAAAGGTAATAATGCCCCCTTATCACCGACTTTAGGAGTCTAGACTCTGATACTTTTGTTACAGTGCTATTTCCTTCAGTTATGTTAGGTCTCTGAGTCGCTTCTTCCTCTACTTACCCTTCTCACTCCAAAAATACCAGGTGGTATTAGTTCAAAGGATCTAATCTGATTTTGAAAACAACAAAAGTAAATAGAATCAGGAAAGCCATATGTTGCATTCTACGATCAACACAAGAGACTCTGGACTGAGATTTAATGGTCCTGTTCACACCATTTTACAAATCTTTCAATAGTAGTACCACATTAAGATGCATGGATGTGTTATATTCTCAAAAACAGTATTAATTTAGAGCCTTCAAGAATTTTAAAATTTTCCAAAATTAATTCAAAATCATACAGTATATACCAAACATTCAACAAGACTGAAGTTAAAAGGGTTCTTCACTAGAAATACTTCTCAAATGTCACATGCACTTGAACTAGGCACCACACACAGACATCAGTTTCAGAACTCAGTCCCCTAGAACTAAGGCCTGTCATGTGGTCAACACTCCATTTGTAATAACATATAATAATAAATGAAAAATATAGTTGTGAATAAATAACTTAGAGTAAATAAATTAAAATCTGTAAATAGAAGATTTTTGCTTTAACTAGAAGATGGAAAACAAGCTAATGAAAGGAGAAATTAAAAGGTGTATAAGTAACACTATGAAAGCAAAAGATAAAGGCAACAATGACAACCCATCTAAAAGGCACTAACCAGATTCTTTAAGTGATTTAAAAATTTTTGAACTCTATAAATTCAGAAAAAAGTAAGAAAAAAGCAAAAATCAGTATTATAATATTTTATATAACTTCCTAACACAGTATTAAGGAGACGTTAGGTAATTCCCTAAAATACAGCCCATCTCAGAAATGTATTAAAAATATAACAAGGCATTAAAATATAATACAGGAGAATTTTTAACTTCAAAGTCTCACAACGTACATATCCAAAAATTGTTCATCTTTTCACTGAAATATTTCAAGTTTTATATAATTTTACATATAGCTTTTTCCAAGTCAGAAATTGTAAATATTTATTGGCCTTAAGTATAAAAAGTCTATCGAGCCATGAAACAAAATACTAACAGTATTTCAAAATTATCCTTTAAAAGCAACATTATAAAAAATATACTAAAACAAATACTGCAAAAATTATTTCTAGAGCAAAGTAGCAGAAAACAATCTGTTTTTGTTTTGGTACAGGGATAAAACTCAGGACCTTGTGCTTCCCAGGCACTTAAGCCACTGAGCCATCTTCCCAGTCCCCAGAAAACAATCTTTAAGCAAAGGAAGTTTAATTTCACTCTTCAAAGTGTTCATTCATTTTTCTGATATGTGGCATACTTAAGTTTACTCCTTTTGATAAGTATTCCGCTTTTTCATACATTTCTAATCGTTATTACATTTGAAAAATCTCCAAGGGGAAACACACCTGTTGCCTGCTGTTCCTGAATCGGTATCTTCCATACGAGGGGAAGGAGTGAAAGAAGAAGAGTCAAGAGTTCTTCTCTGCATGTTAATGCCTGTGTCAGAAACAAAACAATCTTTTATGCTCTAAATGCATGAGACACATTAATTGTTAAGATGTTATCTTAAATTAAACCCCCAAAACCTTTTTCTTGAAAGGGTACATTTGAGAAGCTAAGAACCAAATAACCTATCTTAAGACCAATTAAAACTGTGATCTTTTTCAATTTATAAGCCTTTCCAATGACAGAAGAATGTAAGAGAATTTCATGGTATTTAGCACATTCTTGCTATTACTATCACATGCACATTATAAGAATTCCTCACCTAGGACTTGTTAGGTGAAAATGAAAAGTTAAGTCCTATTAATTAGCAAATAAATAACAAAGTTACTAGAAAAATGTAAGTCTTCATGCAGTTAAATGTAAAACTCAAAAAAAATTTTTAATAATTTGGTATTATTAATAAATAATGTATATGAAGACAGAAACTTATTAGTTAATGTTATCCAATCCAATAAATATTTATTGATTTCACACTATATCTGCATAACTTACAGTCTTATTCTTTCTGGAGTAATGGTCCAAGCCCTGGAGGTTCCCTCACTTGGTCCATAAAATACATAAACACAAAGAACAGCAATACAAGGCACGTGGTTGAGTTAAGTCCCCATTTATTGTATAGAATATTTAGTTTAGGAGTTAAGGAAAAGGAACTTTCCAATCATTATCAGAGTATGGAAGTAAGACCAAACCAAGAATTATACCTAGGTTACGTGGGACATGGGTGGCCAAGGTCTTAATAACCAGTTGAGTTAGAATTCATCCCTCACACAAATCTCTGGGGAAGGGTCAGAGAATACAATCAGATTTGCTGAAATGCGTGGGATAATGGGAACAATTAGTACCAGAGGCAGGAAATATGTGGCCCAAATATTTGGAGAGATTGTGACTAAACTATTCCAATAAAAGAGGCGGAAAAGTGTATTTGAGACATTGTCTAGAATTAATTATGACTCACATTTGATTTTTTGAGGTGTACAGAAGAAAAAAAGATTTAAAAAGACTCCTCACAAGTTTCTGCTTTAGGGAACTAGGAGACTGATAATGTATGCACTATAGGAAACTCAGAATGATATCAGCTTGAGGTAAAGCTTTTGTGTTTACTTTTTAGACATCCTGAGTCTGAGATGCTTGTGGGCTACCTAAATGGAAAGTTTAAAAAATAAATAAATAAATGGAAAGTTTTTTAAGTAGACATAGGATATATAGATGTGGAATTTTTTTTCCCCAAACTTTTCATATATATTTTAAAAGAAATAAAATCCTCTAATGAGAGTTACTGTCGAAACTATATTAGTGCTTAGGAGTTGAACCAAGTCATAACACATCACAGGTCTTTCCTGTGTGTCCCACAATGTGGAATGTTTTAAAAAAGATGTGAATAAAAAGATTTGAAAATCACTGGGGTAGAAGTCAAAGATTTGCAAGAGGCTCCTCAGGAAACATGAAGCATGAGGAGAGGAAACTGACTAGAATGGCATACAGGAGAGCAATTAGAAAATGAAGGCTGAATTTAGCCTGCAAAGCAAACTGAGAAGCAGACAATACCACCCCCACCCCTAATGAAGAGAAGTAGAACCAGAGAAACCAAGAAAGAGAGCAGTTCAGGAGATAAGAGTGCTAAAAGGGTCAAAAGCTATTGTTCTTGAACTGTGTATAATGGGTAAAAGTTAGTAACTGCAGCATCCCTGATGACCTTCAAAAACACCACTCTAATGCATAATTAGGATGCAAATTCCATTACAATACGCTGAATTGTCACAGGGGGAAAGAAAAGACCCTATATAGCTCATCATTCCTGTCGAGGCTTCTTCATTTGATCCCTTACCATTAGGAGATAAACTCAAAGCCAAAAGAGCTTGCAGAAACCTCAAAGATGTGCAAAAATTCTCTATAGACATGCTGTCCTCACAATTCAGCTCCTCCTCAACAACAGTACACTGACAGGTCATCCCTGTTGCTGTTGTGTGAGAAGGAATTCATGCCTCCTGGCCTCTGCATGACACATGGTTTGCACCACCCCTGATTCCTTCCCACTAGCAAAGGGCTCCCTACCACCCTGCAGAACCATCCTTGACACTGGCTCTTCAGTAAAAATTTCTCCTCCCCTATCAACCCAAGATTACTGCCCTCTCTGTCAGGATCTCATGCCTATTGCCCTATTTCACCAAATGGACTAGTTTGTGGAAACCATGAACCCTTGAAAAGATGAGACTGCAGCAAAATCAGATTTTTGTTTTCCTAAGCCCTTTGCTGGAATTTCAGTCCTGAGGGAGGACCTGCACAACTCTGCAGCCTGAAATAAGAGAAGGGAAATGATCTTTGCTTCATGCTCAGTTACTGTCTTTCTAACCCAATTAATCATCAGGGTAGCTCTCCCAATCATCTGGACCTATTTTTTTTAAATGTATTTAGTATAGGGTCTGCAGGGTCTCACTATGTAGATTGGACTCATAGTGATTCTCTTGTTTTCAGCTTCCCAAACACTGGGATTACAGGCATGCATGCCACCAACACCCAGTCTTAATCACCATCTCAGTGTGCCCCAGCGCTAGCTTGGCATGCCAGGGATTGAACCCCAGCCTCTGAGCTCTGCCTAAGCAGGCTGAGTTATCTAGCTGAGTTATCTAGCTGGCCCCTTGGACCTATTTACTTTTTTAGGAATCATATATCTCTAGATTTCTTTATGCTTTAGGCTCCCAAACAAACCACAATTTGGTCCTGGAAGTAATAAAATCTTTTAATTGCCAATATCTTGAAACACTAAAATCTGCAGCCCTCTATTTCAAATCAAGCCCTGAATTTATCTCCCAAACTCCTAAGTATACACAATAGTCACAGAATCTAGGGGAATGGATGTTCCCTCGTTTCCACACACCATGTTAGGCA
>PVKA01046892.1:0-14652 GCA_004027165.1 Ctenomys sociabilis | reverse complement strand
ATTAACACAATTTGTGACAGTATTCATTGTACCTGCTACTTCGAACAATTTCAAACTGTAGCTCTTTCACTAAGCGAGATGGATAAGCATGCCATTTGTTTTTCCTTCTTGAGATTTTACTTTTCAGAAACACTCGTTTCCACTGACAACTGACAATTCTTCCCGTGCTTTCATCTTGTAAACCTGAACCTATGTGGAGTACTCCAGGTTCATGCTTAAATGACAGTGCCTCAATAAGAGAAACAACAATTGTGCTGCATTTTTCCTCCTGTTACCTGAAAACATAATGGGTGAACATTTATTAAATATATTCTGACAAATGTCCAGGTCATGTTTATCAGCTGGAATTCTTTTACTTAATGTGTGGGTATTTTGCATTGTGATATTTAATCAAGACATTAATATGAGTAGAAGGTTATTGATTTAAGACAAGTTTGAGATCCACTAAAACTAATTGTTGTACGTTTGTCCTTCTGGTGGTTGTGGAAGCTTCATATTTTCTTTGGACATCATTAGACGTCTTAGCTCTTGAAGTACAACTTTAATGCTATAAGAATTTTGCCATTTTGCTAACACTGGTATGCTGCGTGCATCCACCCCTGGAACCTGCAGATACTCCCACAGTCCTTCTCCCCAAACCAGGTGTTTTGCAGTAACAGGTGGAGCATTCCACTGGAATTATTTATTCCATTCATATTAATTTTTGTTACAAATCTAACTGATGGAGGAGCTTCTGGGTATTTAGGTCCACATTCTACTTTCAGGCTATATATTCTGTTTTCATAATTTGTCCTTGGTGGCCCAATAATCATGCCTGTCCACCTCGTAAGGGTCATATCTTCATCATCTTCAAGGCCCCAGCTAACTGTACCATCGCCTACTCCTTTTTGTCCTTCTTCAAGTTCTTCCAACAAGCGAAAATTACGAGGAACTTTAACTCCTGTGGAGACCGCCATCTTCTCCTACAGCCCGACGCAGCCCAATAAAGCTTTTGTAGTTGCTTCCTTTATCAAAAAAGAGCATTTGGTAGCCTGATATATTTCTTCTGCTTCTCTAAATGTTCCGGGGAATTGTCCATAGTTCAACTCATATTTTCACTCATATGCTTAAAGACCATTCTCAGTTTTTTGTTGATGTGTGCATACATAAAATTCTTATGTGTGTTTTTTGTTTCGTTTTGTTTTTTTTTTCCTTTTTCTGGTACTGGAATTGAACTCAGGACCTTGCATTTGCCAGGAAAGCACTTATACTCTACTGAGCTATCTCCCCAACCCTGTTTTGTTTTTAAATATTCACCAAAACAAAAATTATGGGTGATAACCTCATGGTTGAGACTCCATCATTCTGAGCAACCTAACTTCCAGTTAACTACAAAGTTTTCCTGAAGCCATAATCCATTTTTTATTTTTTATTTTTTGGTGGAACCAGGGATTGAACTCAGGCCCTTGCATTTGCCTGTGAAGTGTTTATTCCACTGAACCATCTTCCAAGTTAAATAGATGGTTTTGCGGTTAATTGGGTAGTTTAAAGTAGGTATTTTCAAAGCAGTCATATCAGAATCTGTATCTGTCTTTAGTCACAAAAGTACAATTTACTTCTAAAACTCTCCCTGCCCCCTAAAGTCTTATCTAGCTGGGCATGGTGGTTCATGCCTACCATCCCAGCACTTGGGAGGCTGAAGCAGGAAGATCTTGGGAGTTTAAGACCAGCCTGGGGTACAGTCAAGTGAGTGCAAGGCCAGCCTGAACTGCATAGTGAGACCCTGTCTCAAAAAGAGAAAAATAAATCTTATCTCTGCCAACAGCTTTCCCACCCGAATAAGGTAGCAAGTCAAATCTTGGTTTGTCTGAATTTGCCAAGGAAGACTTAACAAACGAACATTAAAAATTCTTCAATAATGGTGAGCAGTGGTCAATAAATAGTTTCATATTCCTTTAAAAAAAGGAATGCAAAGGTATACCAACAAATTTAATAAGTACATGAATGCAACAGAGTTCATTAAGGAAAAATGTGAACATATAATTTATTTGAAAATTCAAACTCTCTAAATGGCATGTTAAAATGATCTCTCATTTTCAGTTTCAACCACCAGTGAATGCCACATGATTCCAAAAGGGATTTTATACCAAATTTGCAAATATTTCAAAAAGGTTGTGAAGCTATTGATTTCCTCAGTTACTTTGAGATTATAAGAGTCATGGACAATAATAGGTAAACAATAAAATATCAGCTAGATCTCCATTCTTTACCACTACTTCTTTTTATGTATTTGGTATAGGGTCACACTACGCAGCTTGGACTTGTAGTGCTCCTCCTGCTTTTAGCCTCCCCAGTGTTGGAATTACAGGCCTGCACCAGCAGCTCAGACTTGGTAGCCAGCTTTGCCCACCTGGGGGCAAGGCTGGTGCGGCTGATGTTTACCATTACTTTTAATGGCATAAAATCATTGAAAAAAATGAGACATCTCCCACAATATATAAAGGAAAATTCTGATAGCTTCAGAGAGATAAGGAAAGAACTTTAATAACATTGCAAACCAACCTACAATGACATTAGGGGCTCCAGAGTCAAAGTACTTGAATTTAATTGCTAGACTTACCCTTTATTAAATGGCTATTTCTAAAAATGTAATTTAAATTTCATGTTGTTCAGTTTTTCATCTGTTTAATAACCATGATGATGAGAGCTAATCATACTGTTCATTGTATAAAACAAATGTGGTAAATGTTTACTCCTTTATGCAATAAATGCTGGTTATTGTTATTAATCATGGATTGTAGAATGTTCAATTAGAATTAGGTCCAACTATATTGAGAGACAGAACATAATTGAATCTTTTCTATCTTGTTTTATCTAGTGATAATTCTATATTATGTAGAATTGCTTTCTTTCTATAGAACTATAGAATAGGGATTATTTGTCTTTTGGAAATGCTCCTCCTTTTACTTCACATCAAAGAACTAAAGGACTTTTCTAAGCAATATAACAATAGCTAACCATTGTAAAAATGCATCAGGAGTGCCTCATGTTTTGCAATGATTGAATGAACCCACAATTTCATAGGATTATTTACTATAGATATAAGCATTCTTAAGTACTCATTGCAAGATAAACTTTTCAAAATTATGGAATATAGTCTCATTCTTATTTTCTTGTTTGTAGTGGATGTTATAAACAATGAGACTTTAATCACGATTAAGAAACTGCTCTTACTTTTAGAAGATTCATTTCTTCAGGTCTGTTGTGGTTTGGGTCGGAAGTACTCCCCAAAAAGATTCATATATTCAAGGTGGGGCTTTTGGAAAGTCATTAGGTTATGGGAGAATGACACTCAACAGAGGATTAATCCACTGATAAAGTAATAGATGAATTAACTGACTGCTGGTATTGGGTCCCATACCAGTTTTGTTGTTGGTGGGGTTTTTTTGTTTGTTTGTTTTGCAGAAATGAGGATTGAACCCAGGCCCTTGCACTTTCCAGGCAAGTACTTATTCTACTGAGCTATCTCCCTGGCCCCACATACAGGAAGTTGATCTGAGCTATTTTCTCTGTCTGTCTGTCTGTCTCTCTCTCTCTCTCTCTCATTTTTAGCTACCATGTATAAAGTATCTTTCCTCTGCCATGCCGCTCCATTCGTTGGTATCAGTGACCACAGACTGAACCCAAAGAAACCATGAAGCACAATTAATGTCTCCTCTTTAAACTATGGTTAAGCAGGGCGTGGTGGTGCATGCCTGTAATCCCAGTACTCAGGAAGCTGAGGCAGGAGGATTGTTGTGAGTTCAAGACCAGCCTGAGCTACAAAATGAGCTTAAGGCCAGCCTGAACTGCATAGTGAGTGAGACCCTGTCTCAAAAAGACAAAAAAATAAATAAATAAATAAACTATGGTTAACAGGATTTTGCCCCCGCAACAGAAAAGTGAATAATAAAGGATGAATCATAATGAGTTTAAATGGTATTATATATACTGGCATTGTTCGGAGTTTTCTGTTATTTTTGTATTAGAAAATAAAATAAACTGAATTTAAATCCTAGATGTTATCTTTATGAAATACATATTTGTAAGCTATTGAAGTCCTGAATTGAAAGTCCAAGGACTTTCTGAACCAAATTTCAACTGCACAAGAAATAAGAGCAGGAATAAATAAATGGTCTGATATCAAATCTGAAACCTTCTGCACATCAAAGAAAGTAACAAGAGTGAAGAGTCAACCTATACAAACAGAAAATAATTTTCTAGCCTATTCCTCAAGGAACTTTTTATCTAGAATATATAAAGAAAAATCCCAAAATGAGACTTGCCAAAATAAGAGTCAATTAAAAATGGGCAAAGAATATCAATAGAGTTTTCTCAGAAGAAAAAAAATACAAATGTCCAATAAATGTATGAAAAACAAGATGTTCAACAACTGGCCATTAGGAAAACACTAACTTAAAACACTAACATTTCATTTTACTCCAAAAAGAACTGCAACCATCAAAATATAAAATAACAAATTCTCACATGACTGCACCGAAAAAAGAATCCTTCTACATTTTTTTGTGAGAATGTAAGCTAATGCAATGATTATGGAAATCGTGTACAAATTTATCAAAAAAGTAAAAATTAAAAATAAATAAATAAATAAATAAAAAGCAAAAATAGAAATTCCTTTTGATCTATCTATCCCACTTCTGAGTGTCTTCCAAAAATAGCTAATGACATCATTTTACAGTGATACCTGCTTGCCAATATTTAAGCAGCATAATTCATAAAAGCTAGCACATGGAAGTAGCCATGGACAGAGTAATGGATAACAAAAATGTGAGATTTATACATTATGAAATACTATTTAGCAATAAAGAAAAATCAGTTTCATAATGTTGTTGTAGGCAGCTTAGTTAGAAATATTCTAGGCAGTCAGACAGGGCCAGGTCCTCAAGGAGACAAGATGGCAGACAAGGTGACTTCACAACTTGGAAGATACAGACATTCCCTATGGGCCACACCTCAAGATCAAGACCAAGAAGGAAACAAAGGTACATACTTCCTTAGGGATGGGCATCAGAGATTGATATTCTAGGTAGGTATCAATCACTTTGAAAGAGCCTAAATGAGTCACTAGCTCAACCCGCAAAAAGAGACCCTGTCCCATATTCATGCCCGCTTGCTATGTGACTCGCTTCCCTATTTGTTCCTAAACTTAATCAATTTTACCAGAGCAATGATGCTTGTAATCTCATTGGTTAACCATGGTTTTGTCCCACCTCTTGTCACCTAAGAGAGTTCCCAAGTCTTCACCACCTTAGACCTGCCTCACCACATGGTTTTCCTCTATAAAAGTCCCTGGAAGAGACAGCTTCCAGGGGAACTACCCACTCGGGTCCCCCCTCCTGCCCCTCTCTCGGGCAGGAGCTTTCTTTCCCTCAATAAATCTATTCTGCTCATGACCTCCATTTGTTCCTAAAATTCATTCTTCAGTTTTGGAGAACACGAACTCGCACAGGTCAGGTCGTGTGATCGTTTTTTCCCTATGTCATTTGGAGGTTCAGCTTATCGTTTGGAGGTCACCCACCCAGATCAGTTTTTCTCCCTGTATCAATGTGATATGAAGTAAATCAGACACACAAACTTAAGACACCATTTGTTTCACTCATTTGCACTTTTCAAAGTACAAATTAAAAGCAAAATAGAAGACTGGTAACAGGAAACATGGAGATTGATCTTCTGAGAATGAAAAGGGAACATGAGATCACGTACAGGCATGGAAGAGAAAGGCAATTAAGAAAATATTTAATATGGGGATATAAAGGCACAAACTCCCCACAATGAAGCTAATAGTTATGTGCCACAAACATGACGCACAAAAATTATGACAATGATAATGTAAATGGGGAAGTAGGTCTAAAAGAGGTAGAGGAAGGGGAATAGAGTCAAGGTATGTTAGTTCTATACCCCACTTGCCTAGGTAAATGTAAACATCACATATCACATACATATAATAAAAAATTTTAAAACGTGGAAAAAATAAAAAGCAAGGTATTTTTGTTTATTCTGGATGCCATTTATTAAGCTTTTTCTAGTCACCTCTGCAGAGTTATGCTCCTGAGGTGGTAATTTTGGCTTTAACTTGTCCACTTATTGCTGGTAGAAGACCTATTGACTAGTTTTTAAGTAAATGGTACACTACTAAGCCCTTGCCTGAGTTCCAATGATTACTTAATTCTGTGCTTTACAGACATGTAAGCACAAAATTTATGCATAACTATCATTTTATTTGTATTTTCAATTATCTGTGCCTTAGTTAACTTTTAAAGTATTTTAAATATGTTAACATATCTAATTAAGTGCTTTATCACTGTCAATTTGAGATCTTCTGTATATAGCCAGATATATATTCATGTAACCACATATATTTGATTCTGACATCATTCTTTTATAAATTACTGGTTAATCACAAGAGCTGTACACTGCTATATACATCTTCTACATTGAGTATCAATTTCTAATTATATATTGAAATTTCTAATTACATATAATTAAAATTATATTATTTCTAATTATTATATTCCAGATTCTAAATAAATATTGATGTAAGTGAATTATACTGATATTATTTCCAAAGTTAAAAATATGTACTCCTACCTCCTTGTTAATATCTAGGACAGTTCCCTGCAACAAGACTGGTGCTGCTACTTACAATAATGTTTTATTATATATATTTATTCATAATTTTAAAAGTAGAAAATGAAGAAATGATCAGAACTTATCACAGGCTAAAATGACTCAGGCAACATTTGTCAGTAATTTCATCACTAATTTTTTGCATCTTCCTAGTCTCATCAGCACTGTTTCATAGGCTATGCTCACTAGAGTACAGCCATAAAGCATTTCTCCCGCACAATCTCTTCAAACCTAAATCTAGATACTAAATCTTTGCATTTGGATGTAGCTCAGAAAGTTCCCCCAAGTGTTGGTGAGTCTTAAAACTCTAAAATGAGCTTCTGCTGGGCGAGGTGGCGCAGGCCTGTAATCCCAGCACTTGGGAGGCTGAGGCAGGAGGATTGTTGTGAGTTTGAGACCATCCTGAGCTGCAAAGTGAGTTTAAGGCCAGCCTGAGCTGCATAATGAGACCCTGTGTCAAAAAGACAAAATAATAATAATAATAAAATAAAAATAAAATAGCTTCAACACTTTTGCTTCCTGGAATATCATGGTTTCTGTAATTAACCATTTGCTCCAGCATCACCCACATACAACAAGGTGATTTTAACCAATGAATATTTCTTTCCTCCCCCAGCTAGATCTTCCCTGGACCCTAAATCCTCAGTTTATCTAGAAGTGCCCTTTATCTTCCACTACACTTTTATTCCCCTTTTACTCAGTTTACCCCTTGGCCTTCCCATACTAGACTGACTCTGGCTTTCCAGTGTCACAAGAACAATGAAAGCGGAAAAACATTTGCTTGAGTGATCATGAAATAATCACCAGGTGAACCAGAACGTCTACTTTCAGTGCTAAATCTGTTAACATACGGAGATTCTGTGGATTCTTTACATATACTCACTAAAACCTCCCAACATGGTTTTCCATGTGAGCATTGCCTTTTCTCCCATTGCTGTTTTCAGCCCTTTTCTGTTGGGCATCTATAACATCTTCAAGTAGTTCTCTTAGAAGTGATACAAATCAGAACCATATTGTCTTCACTTAGTTTCCCATATCAGAAAAGTCAAATTCCTTTGTGTACCAATAGTAAAATGCTAATGACTCACAAAAATGCCCTTCTTATTTCCCTTTCCTAAGTTCTTTTAATTATGCTACCCAAAGCTAAAGTAGTTTTCTGATTCTGAATGATGTCAAATGTAGATTTCCCCATATAGTCTCTTCAAACCCCTTCTCAGCTTAAGCTGAGGAAGATGTACCACATTGATATAGGGAAGTAAAACTCCAACCTGACCTGCATGAGTTCGTGTTCTCTAAAACCATACAATGAATTTCAGGAAAAAACGGAGGTTCGGGGAAAAAAACTTCATTGGATAGAAAAACTTCTGTCTGAGGACAAAAGGGGATCCAGAGCAGGTTGCCCGGGGAAGGTGTCCCTTTTAGGGACTTCTATAGGGCAAAACCGTGCGGGTCTAACGTAGAGAAGGGTTCTCCCTTAGGCGGAGGTGGGATGAGACAAAACTATGGTCAACCAATGGCATTACAAGCACCATTGTTCAGGCAAAGTTGATTAGGCCCAGGACCAAATGGGGAAGAGTCACAAAGTAAACGGGCATGAATACATGACAGGGTCTCTTCCCCTGGGGGGGGCCTAGGGACTCACTTGGGTCTTTTCAGGCGATCACTACCTATTTAGAATATCAATCCCTGGGGTTACTCTTTTAGCATTTGTTTGGCCTTTAGGTCTGGTTCACAGCAGGAGCCTCTGTCCCTCCCAGAGTTGCAGACATCTTGTTTCCTGTATTATTTCTTTTGAGGGCCTGGCCCTGCCTGACTGCCTAAAAATATTTTTTATCTAACTCCACTACCTACAACAACACGACCTCCCTCTGAGAATTAAATAGAAGCATTAGCATACCAGTAACTTTCCAAAGAAATAATCTGCCCCTCTCAGTCCAAGAGTCAACAAGCTTCAACAGATACTTTAAACTATATATGGTATAGTCGCTTAGTTTTTCCCTTTGGGTTCTCAAACAAAACTGTTATAAAGCAATTTCCTTCAAAATTTGAGTATATTAAAATTATACTATTATAGTGAAGAGACAACCCACAGAGTGAGGAAAAATAGTATTTCCAGCTATCCCTAAAATGGGGAAGTAATATTTATATGAACGATGGTGAATCTTTTAGAGACCCAGTCCCCAAAATGGAGCCCAGAACCCGTTTATTTAACAAAAAGTACCAACACTACAATTAAACCTGAATAGTGAGATTTTAATGTACAAAAAAATAGTTCATATATTAACATCTGATGTGCTAAAGGAAAAACACATTAACATGTGGGCCATAGGTTTGCTCCATTGCTCTAGACTATATAAGAACACAAGAAATTGGACCACCCCAAATAAAAAACAAATCGAAATGAACACTCACTCCTGAAAATAAACTGATTAATAAGTACATGAAAAATATTCAACATCACTGGCCATCAGAGAAATGCAAATTAAAAAAAAAATGTTTCCATCTTGCTCCAGAAAGAATCGCTATCATCAAGATCTCAAAATCAAACAACAAAAATAAAATAAAACAAGATAAACAAGGGCTGATGAGGCTGAAAAAAGAAGGTCCTTCCCCAACTGATAGTGGGAATATAAACTAGTCCAACCACTGTGGAAATCAATACAGAGATTCCTCCAAAAACTAAAACTAGAAATTCCATTTCACATAGCTACTTACCTTCAGATATCTTTCCAAAAATACTAAAACTATCATATTGTTGTAGGCAGCAGAGTTAGATAAAAATATTTTTAGGTAGTCAGGCAGGGCCAGGCCCTCAAAAAAAAATAATACAGGAAACAAGATGACAGCAACTCCTGGAATGACAGAAGCTCCTGCTGTGAACCAGGCTTAAAGACCAAAGCAGATGCTAAAAGAATAACACCAGAGATTGATATTCTAAATAGGTAGCAATCACCTAAAAAGACCCAAGTGAGTTACTAACTCAACCCCCAAGGGGAAGAGACCCTATCCCCTATTCATGCCCGCTTACTACATGCCGGCTTACTATGTGACTCGCTTCCCCATTTGCTCCTGGGCCTAATCAACTTTACCTGAACAATGGTGCTTGTAATCCCATTGATTGATTAGTTTTGTCCCACCCCACATTGACCTAAGGAGACCCCTTCTCTACCTTAGTCCTGCACGGTTTTGCCCTATAAAAGCCCCTAGAAGAGACAGCTTCCCCGGGCAACCCGCTCTGGACCCCCTTTTGTCCCTCTTCGACAGAAGCTTTTCTATCCAACAAAGTTTTTTTTTCCCCAACCTCCGTTTGTTCCTGAAATTCATTCTTTGGTTTTAGACAACACGAACTCATCCAGGTCAGGTTGGGAGTTTTACTTCCCTGTATCAATATGACAACAATACATGAATATCAATGTTCATAGCAGCACAACTCACAATAGCTAAATCTTGGAACCAGTCAAAATGTCCAGTAATAAACAAAACAAACAAACAAAAAAAGACCCTCCAGAGGTCTAATCCTACAAAATTATTTAATGAATCTTAGAGCAATTCATAACAATTCCAAATATTTATAAAGTATTCCTAGTTGTAGTTCCACATATTTAAATGTTAGAATAGAGCTACTCAAAAACAAATCCTCTTTGTAAATTCTGAAATAATTTTCCAAATAAAATAATTTATAGGAAAAAAATGCCCAGTAATAGAAAAACACATAAAGAAAATGATGTACAAAGGAGTGCTAGTCTGCCATAAATGGCTGCACCTTGAGACCACAATGTCAAAATAAATAAATGAGCCAGATAAGCTTAACTATCACATGGCTTTGCTTATATGCAAAACACAAAGCAGAAATAATTTATAAGGCAGAATGTAAGAAAGACAACATGAAACAGTGAGGCAGCAGTGTTCCAGATGGAGGGGCATCTACTAATGGAGAGAAAGTAAGGGGAAGGGAAAGTAAAAAGAGTTAAGATGTGATACATATATTCCCAAATTTCCCATAACAAACATATTCATTATGTATCACAACCATGTACTAATAAAAAATAAATAAAATCACACTACATTTTACTCCACTATACTGATATGAGTCAGAAGTTTACTGTACCAAAGAAGCAAGGAACAAAGAACAGAGCCTAAGGAAACTGGTTCCTTGTTGCTCTGGCAGGCTGGAGACAAGGTAGTTGCAGATTCCTCGAGGCAGGGTCTGGTCCTTTGTTCCTTTGCCCAGAAGTTGCCAACCGGTGATAGGTAAAATAACTGACAAATGCCAGAAGGCAATATAGATGGCAGTTCGTTTACACTACATTACTTATGCACATTCCTTAGCTATTTGTGGCCCTCAATAAGTATGAGATGTTTCCCTGGCTCAGGGCTCTCTTCCAGAGAGACAAATCTCAGGGAAACCTCTGTAGCTATTTCATTGGCTGTTCTCGTTATTTCTTTTGGCACTGACTCATAACATACAGCACTCCACATTATGTCCACTGAGAAATAATTAAGAGGTAAAGTATAATTTTTGCCCAAATATAATGTTAGTTTAATTTTAATAATGTTGATAAATTTTATAATTCATATTGAAGTGTTAACATGAATCCACTTACTTGCTACTGTTGACATTACTAATGATTGAAGCAGATAGAACCAGTTCAAGTAGAATCTTCAATTTTGTTCTACTTTGTATTTGAAAGTAGGTATTAATGTAGGACAGAAACTAGGTCTGGAATTTGGTCTATTTTTATAACTTCCATCTTCTGGGACAAATGGTTATTGTCTTGTTCATCAAGCCTCATTACTATCCCTCTAGAAAAGTGGAGATTGTTTCCCTTTCTGTTATCACACTCACTCTATCTTTCTGGCACTTTGGTGAATTTACTGCTGAGATTCACGCTAATCACACCATCCATCTTTTTAATGACAGTCTCATTCCTGAAATGAAACAGTGTAAATATAATGTAACAATGTCAGATTACTCTATTTCTGTTGTTCATGTGCATTCCTATCTTACAACACCAATGATAAATATTTAACATTGAAATTTAAAGGAAAAGTTTATCACCTCTAAAAGAAATATATGGGGCAGGGAGATGGCTCAGTAGAATAAAGGCTTCCCTGACAAGAGCAAGGGTCTGGGTTCAATCCCCAGTTCTACCAAAAAATAAACACAAACAAACAAACAAATAAATAAATAAAATAAATGTAAGCTTCTCTGTAAATAGTTATTATTTTCTAATTCAGTGAAATTGGAAATTAAACATTTGAAAGAGGCTAAATGATCCAAATTTAAAACTTCAACATTACATTAGTTTTAAAAATACATAATATTATTAAAAGACCATTACAATATTCCAAACATTTGTTCAGCATTGTTGAACCCTGCTGCTGTGCTCTGCCAAAGCAGGCACTTTAGTCCACTGAGCTATCTGGCCAGCCCTAACATTTTTTTGAAAAACCAAAAAATAGTGAGATCACGAATGTAAAACCGCAAATTAGTGAGGCACTACTCCATGTGAAATTAACTGTTTCTTGTACTGTTTTAGTAACTAGCATAGAGACTAGGCAGAACAGTCATATATTATGTTCATTAGCACTCAGCAACTTGAGGCCACTTAATTACATGTAGAATGAATTTGATGAGTAGATTTCATTATGTATAAATTAATCTACCTTGATGATGTTTTTAAAAGCACCAGAAGTGGACATGTCATATTTATTCTTAAAATGTATTTTAAGAAAAATATTAAGTTTCCTCCTTGCCTCATATCTCAGTTACTTTTCTCTTGTTGCTGAGACCAACTGCCTAACACCCAAAATTAAGGAAGGAATGGTTTATCTAGCTCAGTTTGTGGAGGTGTCAGTCCATACTTGACTGGATCCAAGGCGTAGTGCCACATAGCAGAGGGCTGCAGTTAATGACAGAAGACAGCAAAGAGCAAAGGGAGGGTCCTCTCTCCCTTTCTTATATTGCATCCAGCCTATCTGCCCCAGGGTGTGTGCAGCACTCACACCCATAATCCCAGCATTGGATCATGAATTACAAACTCTAGAAATCTGCCCCATGAGGCTTTAGGGGAACAGATAGATACAATCCATAATACCTGACATTAACTTCTTGTTGAAAAGATATAAAATGCTGTTTAGATTTTTGATTTTTTGTTCTTCCATTTCATATGAAGTGCAAATTTGTCTTACCTATACATTTGGCAAAGTAAACCTGACATGTATGGCCTAAACTCATGCTTTTCCCTCCCTGCTAACATTCCTCTACAGCAGCTGAGAAGAACGCATAATTTATGATAAGAGTAAGCAAAAATATTTGAAATTAACCTCCTGGGTAGGGAGAAAGAAGAGTATAGGTCCCAGTGTTCTGGTCACTCACCTATGCTCTTGATGACTAGCTGGGTCCACAAGATCTGGTGATACTGATGATAGTATAATCTCAAATTTTTGTTTGTTCTCTAAGTCTAGCTATTACAGCTCCATCCTGAGGCCTGGACTCTCTTCAGATTTGGCTCCAGCCAAAGTTCCAATGTCAAAAAAAAAAAAAAAAAAAAAAAAAAAACAAAGTTCCAATGTCTCTGTTCATTGTGCTGATTTATTTGAAGGCTCTATCACTCTGACTGTGTAGTAATTGTTATTTATGTTAGCTGACAAAAATCATACGTGCTTATAATTCTCAGGGAACACTTTACAATTGGTACTTATAACTTAAACTACTTGTATTTTTTTTCAATTTAGCATTTTTTTTCTTTAAATACTTCCCATTTCTCAGTCTTTGATGATTTAAATATGCTAAACCATTTTTCAAACAATAAATATGACCAGTCCACTTCAGGTGCTTTATAAAAACATTTTCATTCTTGAGAATCATAGAATAAGATTCTATGATAATAGAATGACAATAAGATAAAGTAATTTATACATAATGAAGTCTACTCATTAAATTCATTTAGATATTATAATCAAGTGTCCTCAAGGTGCTGAGTGCTAATAAACATAATATATTACAGAATTAATTCAGAAATTAAAAACTTTTTATTCCTGTCCTTGAATATCACAGCATCAGAATGTTAACAGTTTGCAGTCTCATCACCACAATTATCCTACTCTCCTCTTCATGTATAACATCAAAATTTTGCTTTTAGTGTCAGCTAAATAACTCTGACCTTAATTTTCCTTTAAAGATTTTTTTCAAGGAATATCAAGTCAAGAAAAGTTTAATTCACATTTTATGACATATGACATGGTTATAAGAAGGTAATTAAACTGATGGATCACAGAATCGTGGACTTATAATAACAGATCAAAATAGCAAGTTTTTTTGGGGGACCTCTTTTCACTCTTTACCAAATACTGAATTCTAATCATTCATCTTAGCTCCTGATTCGTTATTTTTCCCTTAAGTCCACTCTAGGTACCATCAGTTCAATGAAATTAAGAATTATTCTATTACCTAATTTATATTAGGACATAGAAATCTATATTTGATTTCTCATCAAAATTAGTTGAAGGAGGGGCAGGGCTGATAGTCCAGCAGACCAAAGCACTTGCTTTGCTTAGGCAGAGCACAGCGGCTGTGGTTTGATCCACTGCGTGCCATGCCTGCCCCGACCCCAGGGTGCCCTGAGATGGTGATTGAGACTGGGTGTAGTAGCGCATGCCTGCAGCACTTAGGAGGCTGAAAATACTAAAATCACTGAGTTCGATCTATGTAGTGGGACCCTGTTGACCTTTTAGACCCTGTCCTAAATACAGAAAAAAAAATTATTTGAAAGAGGCAATTTATTATGTTTTCAGTAATTTTGTTCCCTTCCTCGAGTTTATCGGAGATTTTTCCTTGCCAATTTCTGGTCTCTAATGTGGAGAAATATCCTATTATATTTCTTTTCTTTTTTTTTTTTTTTTTTTTTTTTTTTTTTTTTTTTTTTTTTTTTTTTTTTTTTTTTTTTTTTTTTTTTTTTTTTTTTTTTTTTTTTTTTTTTTTTT
>PVKA01046891.1:0-14652 GCA_004027165.1 Ctenomys sociabilis | reverse complement strand
TTACTCTTCTCTCATTGCTGGGACAAATACCCAGTACCCAAAATGAAGGAAAGAAAGATTTATTTAGCTCACAGTTACTGCAGGCTTCAGTCCATACTCAGCTGACTCCAACGCAGAGGGGCACATGGCAGAGAGCAGCCGTTCATGGTGGCGGAACAGCAACAATGCAACAAAGAGCAATAGCTAAAGAGAGTCTGTCTCTGTCTCTTATATTACATTCTCAATCACAGTCTTAACGCGCCCCAGGGCAGGCCCAGCATGGAACTCTGCTTAAGCAAGATCTTTAGTCTGCTGAGCTATCCGGCTGGCTCTCAGTACATCTTAATCATAACCATCAATGGAAATGGACCCAATTCACCAATTAAAGGAAACAGACTGGCACAGTGGAATAGAAGGCAAAAATCAACAATATGGTGCACAAGACTTTGTCTATTAATGTACTGGTTTATCGTCATAGTTTTGTTCAGCTCGTAATTTCAGTAGTTTTATGATTTGTGCCTCAGGAAAACAATTGTTCTCATGAACGATAAATAATACTTTGTCCTGGCTCTATGGCTTGTTGACCTAGAAATAAACTTTTTGCAAGATTAGAAGTCAGTGCAGATTCTGCCAAAATCTTTATCAATTTGAATGTGAGGAAATTAGAGAAATCATATTTTAAAAAAGAAAAGGTATTCTGTATTACACATCTTAGTTTTGGGATACATCTATAAAATAAACATGTGCGTACATTATTCTCTAATTATGCAATTATTTTTTAAAAAATCATTTAAATCACATTCCCATTGTTAAATGATAAATTCTCTTCTAATTCTACAGAAGTATATAAGAAAACTAAGAAACATTATTGTTAAATATCACTTTTTGTGTTATATTCTGGATATTTCTTTAAAATATATATTTAATTGATAGATATTCATTTTGCCTCTGATCTGCTTCATAATTTTTATTTTTTTGAGTTAATATTTGGGTTTGGATTTTGGTTATGTAGCTTCTACTGTTTTTAATGTGAAAATATGTGTTCTCGTAATTATCATTCTTTTGTTATCAGCATACTGCCTGTGGTCTGAAATTTCACACTTCTTATTTGTTCAATCCTAAAATCGTATGAGTAGGCTTCAGACCACAGTTCTTGATCTTTCATTTGTTTTTTTTAATTCAATGAGACTTTTTGATGTGCGTATGTATGACCTGCATGAAAATCTTTTCTGCTTTCTGGGTTATGAATGTGTGAAAATTATGAATATAATAAATTTTTGTTTCACATAAAAATAAACATAATATTAAAAAATAGAATAATTCTCACGTTCATTTCAGACACCATAAAAATCTAACATCAATAGCATAAGAAATCGTAATTATGCCAAAAAATATGACAATGTGGACTTTTATACTATTACACCAGGGAATATGAGTGTTCCTTCTATTTTTCATTTTGAGAGTCTAATTTATCCAGTCTGCAGTCTAATTTGCAGTCCTCCTGCCTCAGCTTTCAACAGTACAGGGATTGGACACACGTCATTTCATGAACTTGTGACGATACTTTACAACCACAGAAAGTGTAGCGGAGGTGGAGACACCAAGGCTGAGAAGGGGGAAGGCTGTGGTGGCCAGTGGTTTGCTCAGATTCATTGTCTATCCTGTCATCATTCAACCGAGCTAGGGTGGGTGCATTGCAGGACTCTATGCTGTGAGGCCTGAGGCTTACACCCTATCCAAAAGCACAGAAAACTCTTTAAAGTCCCTTAGGGTCCCTAAGGGCCATCCCGAGAGTCCAGTCTGAGCCTAAGGAACAGATGAATAGAAAAATTGCAGGCCCTCTTAGTTCCATAAAAAGCCACCAAATCCTCAGACCAGCCCCAGGTTCTGTATGTTAGAAGTGGCTGAATTCATGGCTGAGCCATGTCAGTAGGATACTGCACAGGACCTGGAACACATCATTGCCTCCCCACAGTGCTGGCCAGGGCTCCAGTGTGAAAATGGCCTACTGTGCTGACAATTCAGGGGGTAGTCATCTCATGGATTTTTGTTGGCTTGAGTCACTGAGCTCCATGGCCCAAGGATGTGACCAGAGGCCAAAGGTTTGGCTGAATGATGTCTCCAGGACAAGACCAAATCCTAGCACACAGTAGCCTAGAGCAACTCAGGGACATTGCAGTACAGTGGACCTCATTATGCCCTGGATGAGTGCTTGCTCTAACTGGTCCCCAGCCCAAATTGCTGTGAGCTCAGTCATTGCTTCAGCACTCAACTCTGTCAAAAACCCAGATGTGAGCCCATGCACCAGGATCCAGGTCTCCAACTGCTGGACCCACAGTTCCTGAGAGGGCCTTCTTCCCTGTATGCTTTTGGAAACTGGTTGGAAATATAGAAGAGAAGAGAAACTAAAGCCATCTCTCGGCTTGAGGACATATCCTGGGACTTCTGTGAGGGCCAGAAGTGACGGTCAGGGTGGACACGCTGATCCTCCCTATGCAGAGGTCCACTGTCTGCTATCAGAGACTGCACTGACCTTCCCATGAATAAGGAAGCAGCAGAGCTACAGGCTAGAGATGAGCACTTTCTATTAATTGTCTTCTCTTTTCTCTCTTTTGATTCTTTTCTCCATCTTTTTATTCATCTTTGTTTCTCCTTCTTTTTCATTGATATCATTTCACGATCCCTCCCTTTTCCATATGCCTTCTTTGTCCTTGCTCTTTCTCTTCCCTTCTCCTACTCCTCCTGCTATTACTTCAGATTCTTTAGACAGGTTCTCAACCCATCATTAAGCATGAGTTTATACTCATTAGGTAGTCCACACTGACCTCAAATATACAGCAATCCTTTTACGTCGAGTCCTAAATGCTGAGGTTATAGGCTTACAAAATATGCCTGACCACTTTTTGTACTTTGTGGTGTAGCAAGGGGACCTGCCCACCCAATGTCAACCTTGGCACACCGGAACAGAGATGACAGCTTCTCGGGGATCAAGCACCTAACCCAGGGACAACCAAGTAAAGGCAATAGAAACCGGAAGCACTCAGTTGTTATTGTCCCTGTCACCTATGAGGTCTGGGAATGGCCCTCTTATGAAGTATCTCTTTTTCAGATTTCTACCTTGAATGATACTAAACAAAGTTGGAAAACTGCAGATATTGCAATTTAAAGAAATTTCTGGTAATTGACTCAGCCTTTCTGCAATTACCAAAAGATGGATCATGTGATACGGGGCGGAAACCTGGTATCCTATAAATACTTGCTCCTGGCCTTCCTTCTCTGAATTTGTATTCCTTCTCTAACAACTCCTAGGCTGATCGGCTGTTCTGAAGCTATGACCCTGCATCTTCAGTTCTTGTGCCTCTTCCTTCTTGGAGCTCTTCAGACCAAGACTCTGAAAGCCTCACCAAACATGAATGAAAAGCCATCACTGATCAAAGTCCCTCTACAGCCAAACTTCCAGGATGTCCAGGTAAGAGCACTGGATGGACAGTTGAATGGTGGATCTTTGGGAAAAAGACAATGGGAGGACAAGGAAGGAGAGGCCAAAGGACTCAAAATAAGATTTTTAGGGGAGAGTCAGAACTCCAAAACAGGTTCCAGTGCATGTCAGGCGAGGATATCTGCATTCCCTCTATAGCCAGGAAACCTGGGACTCTGTGTGGTGCACATTCTACCTGCTCAGGTAGAATGCCATTATGAAAATTCAAAGCTACCTGCTTACCTAGTGTCTATGCTAGACCTATATTGCTCAACTTTATTCCCAGGGGACTACCCAGAGACACCAAGTAGAGCAGCATAAAAGGGAAGACTCCAGGGCAATCTCTGGGCTATGCCTGTCATCATCCCCTTGCAGTTCCAGGGAAAGTGGTATGTCTTGGGTGAGGCAGACACCACAATTCATAATGGAAACAGAAGGCATTTAAAGATGTACAGTGTCAACTACAAACTGAAACAGGACCACAGCTTCATTGAGAAGACCACAATACTCAGGTGAAGTCATTTCTTCTTGAGGGTCTGATAAGTTGTGTGATGTCACAGCCAAGGGGTTACGAAGCTAAGGGTCATTCATCTCATCACTTTGCACCCCATCTTCCTCTGTCCCTTTGATGAGCATACCTGGGAAGCTCCAGCACAACTGCACACACACATTCAGTAGAAACAGGACAGAGGGTATGGTGTCTCAAGGGGAGGAATGACTCTGGATTGACTTAATTTCAAAACCAAGGCCTGCATCGTGTTTGGAGTTAAGTTACTCTAGGGAGCCAACCTCCTTACAATCATGTCATGGTCAGCTCCACACAAATTTGAAGCAACTATGTATAATGTGGTGAGACCTGACTCAAAATAAACATCTTAAGAAGTGTTGTAGATAAGTGCAGTGGACTTGGATTCAATCACCACTCTAAGCACCACACCAGTAAAACTGGAGACATAAGTTCATGGGGCTCATGAACTCAGAGACTGAGAGCCTCAGAAAGGAGTTATGGTCAGCCATGAACATGGCCACTCTAACAAGGGCTAATTAGAGGCTATGAGGTGGCATCCACAAAGCACTTGCTGGGCATCCTATCTGAGACAGAGCTTCACATTCAGCTCTACAAGATCCAGACCTTGGTGCAACTTTAGCAGAGGGAAGAAATGTACAAAGGTATGCCTGGCCATGTCTGGTTCAGAGGTAACTCAGATGGGATAGATGAGGACAAGGAGGGGGGGGGATCCTGGGTTCTTCTACTTGCAGTGCTTCCTGTCTCTGGCTACTGGTTAGATTGGAGTTGGAGCATTTGAAGTTTCAAGGCCACAGTGGATGCAGGACTGAGAGGCTTAGCTATGGTGTCTGGAGTGGTGTGCCCAGAGTCTTTTACGTGCAATGAATTCCAGATCTAGTCATTGGGTGGATTAAGGGTCACATCATTGGAGGGCTTAGGGTGCCCAGCTGTGGGAGGTAGAGGTGGGATGCATGCATGAAAAGATAGGGTTGTAGTGCTGATACTGGAGCAATGCTTATTTTGATGGACAGTGAGGTTCACAGTAAATTACCAGGAAACAGAAAAAAAGATGAACTGCAAATATAAGAACTGAGCACAGTTAATAGTGTTCTGTGCATGACATAGGCTTGCCATCCCCTAGGAGAAGGAAGCAGAGGAGATCGTGTGGCCAAGAGGAAACTAAGGCAGCCCTTGAACACACCAAGCACAGGCTCCATGAGGAAAACTCAGGGCTATATACTAGGTCATACAGATTGGCTGTCATGATGGGGTCCATGCTTGCATGGGATGAGCTGCACTAGGACTTCAGAATCGCTGACACTACCCTCCTCACACTTCCACCAGCATATCCCGTGACAATTCCCTTCTCTGTCCCCTCCATGTCTTGCTCACACAGGAATAAGGTCTGTGAACACTCTATCAAAAACCTTGTCCGAAATGTGGAGCCTGGACAATTCACTTTGAGGAATTTCACGAGTGAGTCCTGAATGGGGTGATGGTAGTGGAGAGATTGAGCTTGGGACTCAAGTGGCAGAATCCACTAAGAAGGACACAGTCTTTCTTGATGCTCTACACTGATGCTCCTCTGTGGGGAGCCACACTGCCTGACTGGTCAGGGAAGATGGGAACGGTCCCTTTATTCCTACCAGAGCAGGGGTGACCCTCACTATTTACAATGCAGTGACACGTGGAATACTGAGCTACATTATGAGGGTGGCAGTCACCAGCTACACTCGATTTGCCATGGTTTATGTGGAGAAGAATGTCAAATTCGACTGGTACTTCAAGATGATACTCTATGGTTGGTCCTCACTCTGCCTCTCAGAGACCTGGCATCTGGTAACATATAAGGGAAGAATATCTCTCCTCCAAAGCTTCAAACTGTTCCCCAGTTGGAGCCCCGTCAAGGAGGAAGTTTTTCCACAAACCCTCTATTGGAAAGGGATTTAAGCCCTCATTCATTCATTCATTCACTCACTCACTCATTAATTAATTAATTAATTAATTAATTAATTAATTAATATTTATGGAGTGAGCTAACCATGACAATGCATGCTCCCGATCCCAACACCCAAGAGGTTGAGGCACAGTTGTATGTCCAGTATGACCGTGTCTCATAAAATGAAAGAAAAGATAGATTTTTTTTTTTGGCCCACTCACCAATTATCTTTACCACAGGGAGAACCAAGAGGCTGAGCAGTAAACTAAAGCAACGCTTCATCAAGACTGCCACATCTGTGGGCTTCACTAAGGAGAACATTGTCTTTTTTCACCCTGTTGGTAATGAAACAATCACCATAGAATGGGACATGAGATCCACCTAGCCCCATAGTACCCAATCAAGGAAAAAGGATAGGAAATTCAGTCCCCTCCTCCAGTCACTAGGGGGAAGTAATGACTAAGAAGGGCCTTCAGAAATTCTGGCACCAATGGTCCCCGGACAGTTTAGCTAAAGACAGGCCAGATGACTGTTTCATGCATGAGGCACATTTGCCCATTATCACTGCCCTGGGCCACCTCCTCTCCTTAACTTGGCTTTTTATTCCCTGGGACAACTCATTTCCATACACTGAACATTCTGTCCTGGACCACCTCTTGTCCATACATTGTGTCTTGATATACTTCCTACCTCCCCTTTACACCTGGTCATGCTAATCCCTAAGAAGGTAAATGTCCTTACATTAGCGGCACTGGCCTGGGCAGAGAATCCAGGGTGGCCACTCAGTGGCCTTGAGTGACTGGCTGAGGGGCTGTGGGGGTAAACAGGTTGTAGGTTTTATTTCAAAGCCTACCACTGTGGATATCCCATCTTGAGGACCTGAAGTTAAATACCTCCTAGATCCACTGCAGCTAGGGAAGACTGGGTCTGAGGAATCCAGTGGAAGGGAATGCATCCTGGAAGCCAGAGATCACATGTAGATGGAAACTCTCCTGCCTTCTCTGATGTTCTTTCTCTCCACAGACCGGTGCATCAATGGATGAACTGGCAGTGAGTATGGATGGATGGGGGACTAATGGGAGGTCAACATAGGGTGGGCTACTTGTCCTGGGACTCCCTATTTTTCTCCTCCCCCAACCATGAAGCTCCATCATCTGTGACTTGATCTTCCCTGTCAGGTGCCTCCTGTGTCTTAAAAATTCTGCCTCTTGTTCTTATTGTCACCAGTGCTTAGGGTCCTGTCTGGCTGCCACAGCAGCAACAATGTCACCAAGGGAGATGGAAGACTTCTTACAGTGCAGTGCTGCCTACTGATCACTCCAAAAGCCACTTCCTTAATAGAGCCCCCTTTCCACTAAATAAATAGATGCAACCAGGTCTCTGAGTCTTGCTTCTGTGCTCTACTTGCTTGATGTCATAAATTATATAATGGAAGACCACTCCTTGGCTTAGGACCCATCCTAGTTTGGAATATTGCTAATGGATGTAATAAAAAATCATTAAGATCCTCTTTAAAATCTCTCCACATTCGGTTTTTTTTTATGTATTTAATGCAGGGTCTACAGATGTTCACTACACAGTTCAGAGGCGTAGTGATTCCTCCTGTTTTCAACCTCCCACGCACTGGGATTGCAGGCCAGCACTAGCACACACAGTCTCAATTGACATCTCAGCACACTGCAGGGGCTGGGCCAGCACGGCATGGTGGGGATTGAACTCTAGTCCCTGAGTCTGCCTGATGAGGTGCTTCAATCCACTGAGCTATCTGAGCATCCCTCTCCACATTCTTTAAAATTCAACAGTATGTTCATAGTGGAACTATAGCCACTGGAAACTAAATTAGTTCTTGCTATCCACTATCATATTTTGTCCTGTTCTCATATCTTTGCTGAGGTTGCTGAGTTTTTGTTTTAGTGTTCTTTCTTTTGTTGCTTAGAATGGTGTTTAAGTTTTCTTTGTGCTGTTGTGAATGATACGTTTTATAACTTTTTATCAGTAAGTTCATTATTTGAGCATGTGAATGCTATATCTTTTCATTTGTTGACTCCTAGCCTTTGGCATTGCTGGAAAAGGTTATTTGAAGTGTTTTTGGTGGAAATTTTGGGTGATTCTATGTGGATATCATGTCATCTATAAATAATAATTTTAATTTTTCCATTCTTATTCATATTTTTTGTTGTTGCCTAATTATTCTTGACAATGTTTTAAGTATTATGTTGCAGAAAAGTGGTGACAGTGGATATCTTGTCATATTCTTAATTTTTACTTTTAAATCAGGAACAAGACAAGTAAATGTACACTGTTAGCACTTCTACTCAATATACTTCTGAAACATTAGTCAGAGCAATTAGACAAGAGAAAAAACAAAAATGATAAGAATTGGAAAGGAAGAAGTTAAATGATCATTATTCACAGATGAAAAGATAATCTACATCGAAAAATCACAATAATTCTACCAAGAAACTCTTAGAATTAATAAACAAACTCAAAGTCAGCACTCAAAGATTAACAGGATTTCTCTTCACAAAAAACAAACTGAATGAGAGAGAAATTAGAGAAAAACCCTTCAGAATAGTATCCCAAAAATGAAATATGCAAAAATTAGTCTAACAAAGTAATTAATAAACTGATATAATGAAATTATAATGCTCTGAAAAACAGGGATCAAAGAGAATTTCAAAAAATGAAAAGATATTTCTTGCTAATTGAGAGGAAAAACCAACATTGTGAAAACATAGACACTCCCAAAACTTTTACACAGAGTTAATGCAATTCTGATCAAAATACCATCAGCATACCTCAAAGATCTAGAGAAAATATTTCTGAAATTCATTTGGAACCAGAAAAGAACCAGAATAGCAATGACAATCCTGATTAACAAAGACAAAGCTGGAGACAGCACAATCCCTGACTTGAAATTATTCCAAAATGCTTCCGTGAAGCAATCAGCATGGTATTGCCAAATAAAACCAACCAGAGGGTCAGTGGAATAGATAAAAAGATGCAGATACAATTACAAACACATTCAGTTACCTTATCTTTGGGAAAGGGCCAATAATCACTGAAAGAAAGCCTATTTAACAAATAGTGCTGGAAAAACTGTCTTTCCCACATTCAAAAACTAAAACTACATCCAAGGACATCACCATGCAGTAAACTAAAGTAAAAATGGATGAAGGGGTTCTCCGCTGTCTGTGGATGGCCAGAGCTACGGAAATATGGTCGACAGAAGGTTGTTTTGTCAGGCATCGGGAAGCAGAGAGTGGTCTGAAGAAAACATGTGAGTCATGGGTGATATTAGAAATTTTCTGTATACTTGGTGTGGCAAAAGGAAGATGACACCAACCTATAAAGTTAGAGTGGTAGAAAATAAAAACCGATAGAAGTTCATGTGTGAGGTTCATGTAGAAGAGTATAATTATACTGGCATGGGCAATTCTACTAATAAGAATGATGTACAGAGCAATGCTGCCAGAGATTTTGTTAATTATTTTGCTCGAATAAATGAGGTCAAGAGGGAAGAAGTCCCACCTTTTGAGATTGCACCTCCTCCACCCCCAACTACTAAAGCAACTGATACCACCACCACTACCACCACCACCACTACCGCCACCACTATGACTAGTACTGACGCTGGAGAAAACAATGAACATTTACGAACAACTATTGGCAGGACCTCTTTCACCACATTTGGCTCTCAAGGCAAAAAAAAAAAAATAACTCTAGAGTTAGGTCCCCTGAGTTTGGTGCTCCTGGACCTACCTGGGATCGAGGAGCCAATTTGAAGGAGTACTACACTAGAAAGGAGGAACAAGAAGTAGAAGTGACTCTAGAATGAGAAGTGGATTTAAATGCTGGCCTTCATGGAAACTGGACCTGAGAAAATGTTAAGGCTTGTCTGAAACAGTGTTTCCAAAAGGAAAAGATCCAAGGGGAATATAAGGACATCCAAGTGATCATAACCGGGGCTTTATTTCTGAAATGACTATTTATTTTAAGCAGCTGGGCAGAAGGATTTTTGCATATGAGCATGGATCAAATAAGAATCTGGGAGCAAAGTCTTGTGCTCTCTCACTTGTCAGACAGCTGTATCATCTTGAAGTGATTGAAGCTTACTCTGGACTTACAAAAGAAGAAAGAAGGAGAGAGAGTGGAGCCTTAAAACATCTCACTGAATGTAAAGCATCAAATAATGAACATAATTCAAGAGCTAAATCTTGAAAAATCATCCCTTCACCCACTGATACTTCGATACCAGTTATATTCAACACTGGAAAACTGGCTCACTTCGAAACGTTTTGATGACAAAACCAAATAGGTGATTCCTTGGTCACCTCCACAATCCAACTGGAATCCTAGGACTAGTTGTAACATTGATGAAGGGCCCCTGGCTTATGCTATTCCAGAACAAATAAATATGTATCTTAAGAATGAATTAATGTACCAGCTAGAACATGGTCAAGATGTGCAAGCAGTCTTACAGGAGAGAGAGGCACTGCTTGTAAAGAAATTTGAAAGTGCAATCCTGGAAGCAATTAATCAAAATTCAGTCGTCATTATCCAAGGAGCTACTGGAAGTTGTGAAACCACACAGGTTCCACGGTTTATCCTGGATGAATTTATCCAGAATGATCGAGCTGCAGAGTGTATTATTATATAACTCAACCCTGAAGGATCAGTGCAGTTTCTGTGGTACAGCGAGTTGCATATAAGATGAGAAGAGCCAGGAAAAAGCTGTGGCTATAGTGTTTGATTTGAGTCTATCTATACTTCCCTCTCCTCACGCCAGTACAATGTTTTGTACTGTAGATGTGCTATTAAGATAACTAGAAGCAGGCATTTGAGTAATTAGCCATGTAATTGTTGATGAAATACATGAAAGAGACATTAATACTGACTGTCTTTTACTTTTCTTGCATGATGTGGTTCTGGCTCATCCTGGACTTCACATTGTTCTTATGGCTGCTATTGACACCAGCATGTTTTGTGAATATTTCTTCAATTGCTCCATCATTGAAGTTTATGGGAGGACTTTTTCAGTACAAGAATATTTTTGGAGGACTGCATTCAGATGATCTAGTTTGTTCCTCCACCAAAGGATAAGATAAAGAAGGACAAGAAGACGATAGTGGTGAGGAGGATGATGCAAAGTAGAACTTGATCTGCGGAGATGAATGTGGTGCAGACACGAAGTTGAGCGTGTCTCAATTCAATGGAAAGGAAACTCCTTTTGAGCTTATTGAAGCTCTGCTTAAGTACATTGAAACCCTGACTGTTCGTGGAGCTGTGTTGATTTTCTTGCCTGGCTGGAACTTGATTTGTACTATGCAGAAGCATTTGGAAATGAATCCCCATTTTGGAAGTCATAGGTAGATTCTACCTCTGTGTTCTCAGATTCCTCAAGAACAAAAGCACCAAGTGTTCATCCCGGTTTCACTTGGAGTAACCAAGGTTATTTTGTCCACAAATATTGCTGAAACAAGCATTACCACAAATGATGCTGTTTCTGTTATTGACTCCTGCAAGCAGAAAGTGAAATTGTTTACAGCCTGCATTCTGCTTTGACCTCTTTAGCTGAGCTCCTTTTGAGATACTTGAAACCGATATGAGAAATATCTCAAACACCATTGCATGAAACTGCTTTGAGCATAAAATTTCTGTGTCTGGGAGGAATTGTCCAATTCTTGGCCAAACAATTGAACCTTCACCTTTGGATGCTGTGGTTGGAGCAGAGCGCACAGTAAGAGTGCTTGATGCATTAGATATCAATGATGAATTGCCTCCTCTGGGATGAATCCTGGCTAAACTTCCCATTGAGCCTCATTTTGGAAAAATTATGATAAGGGGATATATTTTCTATGTAGGAGATTCTGTCTGTACCTGCTACCTGCTTTCCAGAGCCTTTCATCGATGAAGGGAAGCAACTGGGCTCTATCCATCGAAATTTTGCTGAAAACACATTTTTTTAAAATTAAAGACTTTTTATTATTTGTATCATAGGCTCTTTTTTTAAATTTATTTTTTGTTTTATTGAAGTACAAATATTAATCAGACAGTTTTAAGACACCTTAACAAGACAGATTCGATAAATTAATACATTGCAAACTGTTTTCATACTGTTTTGGTATCGTACAAGGTGCATACATGATATTATATTTACAGATATTATTTTAGCATATGCCTCTTATCAGTAAATTGAGTGTAGCTGCTTACTTATCTTACTTTTTGTACATGAATTATATAAAAAATTCAATAATTACTTTCCTAGTGGATGACCATAGTACTAGAAGCTGACATAATATCCTGTCCAACCACCATTAGTGCAGATCTTGCCTCTCATAGGATTATGTAGAAGCACAGTGTTATCTATCCCAACTGTACTGTCTATACACACACATCATGATTTTTACTTTCTGTACTCCTTCCTTTGTCTATACCTGTCAAAGGTGGGCACTCCATTGTCATTCAACTAACTTAGGTGCTTGAACTTGACACAATAATCCAATACAGTCCAGCATTCTACAACAATAGTGAGTTATTCAAAGAAGTTGTCGACAAAAGCCATTTACAGCTCAGCTTAATATTATGGCCCCACGATGTATACTTCAGTTTTATACTTTTCTGCTAGATGTGGTATTTCTATATAATGGAGTATTACTCAGCTATTAAGAATGGTAAGTTTGAAGCATTTATACTGAAAACACATTTTTTGACCAAGTGGCCCTTTTGTCAGTATTTCAAGCCTGGGATGATGCTTGAATAGGTGGAGAAGATGCACAGATACGTTTGTGAGCACAAGAGACTCAATATGGCTACATTAAGAATGAGTTGGGAGGCAAGGTTCAGCTTAAATAAATTCTGCTTAATTCTGGATTTCCAGAAGAGTGTTTGTTGACACAAGTGCTTACTAAGACTGGACCACATAATAATTTGAATGTTGTCATCTCTCTCCTCGCTTTGGTTGTGTACCCCAATGTATGCAAATATAAGGAAAAGAGAGAAATTATTACCACTAAAGGGTGTAATGCACTTATTCATAAACCATGTGTTATTTGTCCATTTAGCAGCCAAGACATGAATTACCTTTCTCCCTTCTTAGTATTTAAGAAAAAGATTCGAACTCAAGTCATCTCTGCAAAACACATGACCCTAGTTACATGCTTGCAGTTGCTTCTCTTTGCCTCCAAGAAAGTCCAGTCTGATGGACAGATTGTCTTTGTAGATAACTGGATCAGACTGCAAATATCTCATGGTGCTGCTGCCTGTATCACTGTGCTCCAGGAATCCATGGAAGCTCTGGTTGTTGAAGTAACCAAATAACCTAATATTATCAGCCTGTTGGACCCTATAAATGAACATATGCTGAATATGATCTGACAACTCTCTAGATCCTCAGAAGCTGGTATAAGTCTGATGATTGGTGCTGCACGGTATGGGAGATGGTCCATTATATGATAATGGAAGTAGATATAGAAGGGGTTCTGGATATGGTGGTGGTGTCTACGGCACTGGAGTCTATCGTAGTGGTTATGGTGGTGGAGACTAAGGAGGTGGCTCCAACTCCTACCAAAGAGGATATGGTGGAGGTTCTAGAGGTTTTCGAGTGGGTTATAGGAGTAACTTTATTAGAGATGATAGGGGATCTAGTGCAGACTACAGAGGACCTAGTTGGGGAGACTTCAGAGGACCTGGTGAAGGAGACTGCAGGGGACCTGGTGAAGACTACAGAGGACCTAGTTGTGGAGACGTCAGGGGACTTGGTGAAGGAGACTGCAGGGCACCTTGTGGTGGAGACTTTAGGGTACCTGATGTGAGAGACTGTAGTGGACCTGGTGGAGGAGACTTCAGAGGACCTGGTGGAGACTACAGAGACTCTGGGGGATTTCAGAGAGGATGTGGCCAGGAGGCTTTGGAGGAGGCTAATTTGGACAAGGTAGGGGAGGTGTTGGTCATTAAAACTTCATTATGTTAATGCTTATGTATAGACTATTTAAAAAATATAAAATAAAGCATGCTATGTGTTTTCTCAAAATGTTTATTTACTCCCCCAAAGTAAACCAATTTTCTTTTATTCTGTGGTTCATTGCAATTTTAGGAAGCCAAGCACATAGATATATTAGTCATTTTGTTTATATTATGTAAAATACAATGATTATTATAAAAGCATAAGTTTCTATTATTTCATCAAGGAGTAAGATTTCCTTTTTAAACTAACTCAATATTTTCCTGGCTATCACATAGGAAATATAAAGTTCATATGTTGGGAGCAAGGAGATTGTGGAGCCACAGGGGAAAAAGATTGAAGTTCTAAAGTGTGCCTGGGGAGAGTCACATGAAGAGAAAACTTTCTCTCAGGCTCTCACAGAGAGCAATCTGGTCAAGCATTGGCCGTGACTCATCCACATGGATGACACAGACAAAGGAACTACAGAATAATGTACAGGACTGCAAGATAAACCCTGAGAGGACTTCAATGACCACATAGGATATATAAAGTTCTTGTGTTGGTATATAAGTCTTAATTTACCTAGGTCTTAACCATCCAGCAGAAAAGTGTAAAAATGAAGTATACATCGTGAGCCCATAATATTAAGCTGAGCTGTAAATGGATATGGTCGACAATTTCTTTGAATAACTCCCTATGGTTGCAGAATGCTGGACTGTGTTGGATTGTGGTGTCGAGTTCAAGCACCTAAGGTAGTTGAATGTCAATGGAGTGCCCACTTTTGACAGGTGTAGACAAAGGAA